>JAQGCC010000927.1:0-28472 GCA_034698905.1 Xestoiulus laeticollis
GCGCATGCGCGGCTGACCTCAAAAAATCTACAACCGTAGATTTACAAATATCTACGACGTGCTTGAGTACCCCTATTATAATGTGATTAATAATTTTTTTCTCATATGCATGTACATACACTGTATAAGGAGCTCTTCATCCGAGCTTTTATTAAAGTCAATTAGCTTTTGTCCTTTCAGTCCCAATCGTTTGCTCAAATTTGTATGTGCAAATTGAAAATTTAAACAAGTCCATCAATCAATGGGACCACACCTAAGATTCCAATACATGAGTATCGAGATGTGGGACTATGGCTCGAGTTACTTAATGATAAGATTGTATTAATCTGTTATGAGATCACACTCTAATAAAGAAATACTCAACAAAATTTATAATTTTCAATTGGGATAACAAAGGAATGCTTCATAATCTCATAAGCACTGAGGCGTTACACAACACGAGTTTTGAATATGGAGATGTACAGTGTATACGAAAGGTACTGCATGAACAGGATTAAGGTTAACTACACATGTATTGTATGCAGCATTTCAATGGCGTAAATGCGAGCAGTTTAGAAAGATAACCTCCATCTATCGGAACTAATGAAGAGGCAAAAGAAGTGCCCCCGATACATCTCGTTGAATAATTTCACTGAAACCTCGTAAAAGATGGCTAGAACGGTACTTCGCAAATGGCGCCATTTGCTTCTCTAATGGTCAATCGAATTGCAGGGCGACAACGCTCATTTGCATTCAGTGAGGCCCAAAGTAACACAAGATGCCTCCGTGTAAATTATATCGTTCCCCATTAGGCTAAAATTCCAAGCTCGAGCTTAATTACAGCATCGACTAATTACAGAAACCAATACGCGTGTACCCTTACGAGTATACACGCAATTAAGATTCCTTTTATAAAGATCTGTAATAAGTCCTCACGTTCCCTATTCAATCGGTGCAACGTATATAGTCTACGGCGTGCCCTATATATTTTGGTGGCGAGCGAACGTCTAATTGCCCACTTAATACCTGCTGTGTTTCAATTAGAAAACACAATTACGTTCCTGTTTGAATATCTCGCTATAGAAATAAAATGCAACACGGTTTTTTCCCTAAACAAAGTTGAACATTAGACTTATTCCGGTTCATCACTCCCTGGTGGCGTATGGGCATTTTCACAAACTTTGCAGTATACGTCCATTTGAGCAAATTAGGAGTATTTGCTTAATGTGGCAAAGCAGAAACTTGTTTATTCTGACTCGTTATAAGCTTTTGCTCCGATGATACGTGCTAAATCTCGTGTTATAATCTTTATTCGTCTGATCCTAGCATGTGTATAGCCACAAACAGGATTTTGGTCAAACGAGCAAGTGCAGTAAGGGACGATCCCCGCACATTCGTTTCCTGTAAAAGCTGTACTAATTACGTCAAAATCACTTTCCCTCTGCCCATAAGATCAAGACTAAGCCCTTCCATATGGTCTCGCTCCTTGTCAATCTATGCATGTACAGCTCTTCTTCCAATGGCGCTCTATCCACCGTCCTATTCAAGCTTTCGCAGCGCCATTTTTAATTCCCCAGCCAGGGTCATTTCCAGGGCCATAAACCATTTATTTGTTTCGCAATACGGCTTCATATGCCATTGAGTCCTGGTCCAACTTCCGTGCCAATGGTACATCTATTTTTGCCGGGTGCATTTCCACGCTGCAATTTCATTTTTGCTTCGTTTATTATTGAAACCTTCATTTCCTTTCTTGTATCCCCATGGCTAGTATTCGCCTTGTTTATTAGCCTACTTGCCAATGAATGTAATTCTTGTTTCCCAATGGTTTTTGGCATTCAATAATTTAAGGACAGCAGTGAAAAGTTGCTTGTTTTAAGGCTTTTAATGACCCGCATTAACGACTGGCTGTTCGGGCCCCTCTTTTCGAAACAATTATCCCTTCTCTCAGAGGGGCCACAAGCGAACAACATTAAAAATGGCGGCCTTTATACTAGAACAACTTTTGGTCGTCGTTAAAAACAGGCACTCTACTAGGAAACTATAGCGCTATACTTCGCAGCGACACCTGTCAGTTCCACGAAAACGACGTCTAATGATCCTTTTCTTATCTGCTTTTTGATTCTTGGAACAAGATAAGCTAGATACAGTTTAGCTATTCAAATATTCGAAAATTTACAATGGGATGATTGGGAGCAATGAAACCCCAATATCGATATGAATTGATTACTTCGGAAAAGAAGAAAAAAACAGTGCAAATTTAAAACTCAGTTGTCATTAAAAACCATGAAATTTTAGGGTTATGTAGAGCGAAATTTCTTGTAAGTTTTGTAGCTCCAGTTTGAAGATCAGGTAGCAAAAACACAAAATATACATAAAAAAGTAGAAAAAATTCAAAATTGTTGAAAACACACAAAATTTTAGGTTTAATTTCATACTATCTAGAGCGAAATTCCCTCTAAGTTTGGTAGCTCCAGTTTGAAAATAAAGTAGAAAAAACACAAAATATATATTACTTGAAAAAAGTGGAAAAAATGCAAAATAGTGGTCTTCCAGTTGTTTAATGCGATGACTGAAACTGTAAATTCAGATAAATTTTTCATTATACTACTCGGTGTTTTCATGTTATAAAAACGGATTCTACTGCTAAATCTTAGTGAAAATGTATTCCTTCATAATACAATTTTATGAGACTATTATGAGCACATACATGTACATGTACTAACAAGACAATTTTCAACTTTGACAACAATGGGGTGTACCATAATCTCATCAGCAATCTGTCTCATACAAGGATTTTTTTTTCCACTATGGATATCATCTTTTTTGCTTAAATTAATAATAACAATCACTAACATCCTTGAACATGCGAGCATTTCAAGGTAATCTATTATACAACTCTTATTAAAAAAAAAAAAATGCATAGGTCATAAAATATACCGATTTCTCATGTACATGTACGTGTACGTGCAAGCAAACTCGAATTCCAAACCAAAGACGCGTACATTATTAAAATCTCTTATACACACGGACTATACTTAGTACATACAAATAACAGTGTACATGTACGAGTTTTCTAGTTGCACTTAGTTCGTTATAAAGCAGGATATCAAAGTTATTGCTTCTAGTGATGCTTTGGGAAAAAAGTGGGATTTCAAGAAAGTGCCATACATGTGTATATGTTAATTTCTTGAAGTTTGTTTTTTATAACAAACTTTTTTATAACAAAGACCCAAGATGCGCAAATAAACTCAAGAATGGATTTGGATCTTATCCAATGCTACGTCACGAACATCATCACACGTGTTATTTCTTAAATTAATCAGCATCATTAAAAAATAAATCATACAGCAGTCTGTAAAGACAACTAACATGGCACGGCCATTTTGAAATTGCAATGTTAAGGGCATTTTCCAAAATCAAGTAATGGCAACGAAATCTGAATACGGTCCATTTTGAATGCCAATACCAACTCAACAAATCGTGAACTCTATGTATCTCCGTAATATACCTCTTCAATTCAATTCAATTCAATTTCTTACCCTGTAGTCAGCATGTATAGTATGCCATGTGGCAGGGGGCAATGTGCCAGAATTTTGAATGGGAAGAGTATACGGTCGTGGCCGATTTTTGGGGAACTATCCCAACATTCGCCTTTACGTGCCTATATAGGCGATTAAGGGAGGTTGTGGGAATTAAACCCCGAAAAACCACAACCAGGATAGCCGACCGGGGTTTGAACCCGGGTCTCCCGAAATCAAGGATCTATAAGCATAACCACTATAAGCCAACCTTAAGTGTCGGTTGGCCAACTCTTATCATGTAATAATCTACAGGTGGTATATAGTTACACTTGCATGCAAGTGCCATCCAAAGTATGACGTCGTAGAAATTAGCAGCAAGGCCAATAGGCAAGATGGGCAATAAAACACCCAGCACAATTTACCAAAAGGGTTTGAAAAACCTTGAAAGTATTCAGTTCCAAAAAACACCGATATCGGTGTATTGCTTCGGACGGTCTAATTATGCAGGTACGGGTTTTCCCTTGCTTCATAACGTCAGTCACGGACCCAAAATCAAGGAAAAATGGTTTTCTCATTCTGATCTCCTTTTTTATGGTTATTGAATTATTTCGAGAGTGGAATCCGGTGGCAATCAATAAGTTGTTAGTCAGTCCAGTCACTTCTGACATGAAAGATAAGGACGATACCGCCCCCACGCAATCCCGTGGGGAGACCAAGTCAAAGTTCCCCCACCCCTCATGTCCTTCTAGAAAAAAAAAAACAGAAAATTCCACGGCAATCCATGGCATACAGTAAACATCCATCAACTAAGGCTAACTTTAAAAGATATAGCTTTTAATCCAATCTATTCCGCTACAACCTGTGCCGTAACTAAATTGCCTTTTATCGCAAGAATCATATCAGATATCGCAGCAAGATAAAACCAGAGTTAATGGCATAATATTAGTCTTCTACTCTTTTTTTCGCGATTATCTCGTATTCATTAAATTGAAAGCAGTTCCCATTTTTCATTTGGCTGGCATATTTATACGTAATAATCACATTAAACCGTGCGCACCACACATGAGTCCCTCACCCGCGCCCAATGGAAAACCCGATAAACATCCCCAACCGACTCGAAATCACGCAATATTTCACCCCCTACTTGACACTATAAATACAAAACAAATTTGATATAGTCTTAATTTATTCCGCTCCAGGAATACCATTACCATAGCAACTACATTGGGCTAGCCATTGCCGATGCCAATTACTATTTACATGTATATAGCGGGGCTTTTGCCTATATAGAAAGCTCCTGGCTTTACCCCTCGCGAATCAACAAATCATAAAAATACAAACTCCATCGGCTTAACATCGATTTAGGAAACTGGCTGCCTTGTATGCCTTCGTCAAATTGAAATTAATTTAGCCGAAATTGAATTGGAAAATTTCGAATTCGGACCGCGTTTCCAACATTGGGTCCAACGTAGATATTCTTAACGAGATTTGCGCAAAACTGGATCTCCGGCAACTCAACGAGGCTTTTTAGCAATTCATCAACGGACCAATCACAATTTCGGTTGAAGTTTTGAGTGCGCCACGTGTACGTGGAAGCATATTTGCGAAATGCAGTTTGTCAAAAAATATAGTAGACCTTAATGCATCTATAAACTAAAGGCACATTACCTTCACGTGGGTGGCTGAAATGCAATGGACGTAGTAAGATGGTACTCTTATTACATTCAGGACACACACACACATAATACTGTCCAGAAACACGTTTGAAGGCGAAACTCATATTGAAAAATACATATGTTAAACTTGCTTCTTCTGTGGTCAAAAGCTCGAGTGTCTGCATTTCAAAATTTAACTTAATTATGATAAAACAAATCGTTTACTGAAATATAACAATGTGTTCAATCTGAATATAATAAGGGAAAGCATCCAGAAGTATACTATTGGAAGAAGCATTAATATGTCCAGTTCATATCTTTACATAAAATAGCCTCCATACGACTTTATTTTAATGATGCGCACCATTATGTTTTAAATTGTATTCCAATTGTTGTTGCATAAATGTTTCATCAATTATTTGCTGGAAATGTGTTCTAATGAAATTTGCTGGATTTTTTTAGGACATGCTTAAAATTCTGAAAGATATTTTGTTTCAGAAGAAGAAAAAGTGTTTTAATATATGATCAATGTTCTCCGTTTTAATACTGGACTGTAGCGTAATTAATCTTATTACGTTTCAGTACACTGCTGCCATTAGCAATTCTTCACGTGCTACCATAATTGTACTTACTGTATAACAGCATACGAAAAATTCGAACGTTCTAATAGTGGATGTATGAAATCAGCGAAAAAGCATAATGTAGTGCAAACCCTGAACACCCTAATAGACAAGGTCCACTCTAGCGCAGCGCCATCTGTGCCAGTTAGTAGAAACATAAAACGAGGGCTCATACAGGTGGTGCTAGTGTTACCCATGCGCAGTAATGAAGCGTAGACCTTGTCTATTAATTAAAACATTAGAGGGATTGATCAGGTTTTTTTTAATCTTGACGTCATTGGCAGCACTATTTTTTTTGCCAATGCACATGCGTGGGGAAGACGTTAATGGGCTAGTGCTGAGGGGACACGACAATTTTATTAGTTTAACGTGATATCACAACGACTTTTACGGTGCATAACTTATTGATGTGCATGCTTAATAGTGTGTTTATCGTTCTCGTTAAAAGTAAAGAAAACAATAGAGGGATTGAGCACGCCTACCTTAATGCCCAGTCAACTAATTTACCTTAACAAGAACGCATTGGAAAAACATACAGTGCTGTCAATGTGGTTAGCATTAAGGGAGCATTAAAGGAGGCGTGCACAATCCCTCTAATGATCAATCCCTCTATTAATGTACATACTTATATGCGACTGCTTTTTTAAATTTTTTTCCAAACAGGCACATTTGAAAAATATCTCGAGTGAGAATGGAAAACGGCATTTTGCACTAAAGTCAGCTTGGCGCCATGAACTTGCCACAGTTATCAACACTAAACACAACGTGTCGTACGAGACCCCTGGTGGCATGCCTGCAGAAAACAGGAAGATGCAAAGGGCGTCTTCGTCTAGCAAAAGCGCTTATTTATACGTACAACTGGGTGCAAGAGCAACGTACATGTACAGTGTATATGCATTATCGATTATGTCTTTGAGTCCGGCGTCAGGCTGTCTCCCCAATAACGCACAATCCGACCGACTATCTTTTATTGAATTTTTCCCCCAATGTTACCGCAGCACGCGTTCTAGTCTACAACAAACTCTTTTACAGTTGGACTTTGGGAAATCGTTGCCAATTGAACCGGAAACAAGACTATATAGCGAGAAACAAACTTAAACAATGATTAATGGCGAATGGCGTCCAAATTGGCAAGTATATCAAAAAGAAAAGAGATACGGTGCACTCGTTTAAGCAAATTAATTATCGAACCCTTCCTTCCCCCCCCCCTATTCACCCCACCTGTGGTGCCTTGGAGAAGAAGTTGAATTACCCGTCGGATCCCGCGGGCTTCTAACCCGCCACCGTTATCGCGTGTGGCAAGGGTCCAGCACGAACGCCCTATAGCCGTGTTGCTATAGAAACCTGTTGCTATAACAACAGTACCCATATAGTGGAGAAATAAGTCACACTAATCACACTGCGGGGCAAACTTACAGGGCTCCCGGGCCAACAACAAACAAATCTACAACGCATTACAATTTCACTTACAAGTGAAACATGGATGCGTTGGATAAAACATAAAAAATAAATAAACGCGGTGGGAGCAATTGCTAAAACGATATTGTCGAAAATACCACCATCAGTTTAGGATTGTATATCGCATAGATGAAGCTGAGGTTGTGTTTTTCAGGGTTGTTCAACCATGAAAATTGAACAGCTGACCGGCCACCACCAATCTTATTCGCAAAAACCAAGAAAAAATTAATATATAATGCCACATAGTCATCCAAAGCGTAATTTGGCACGGATCTTTACAACCAAGGAATGCAGAACCTGCATGACTTTTCCAGTTTTTAAACAACTTATATACCTGACCACTGGATGCAATTCCATATATTAAGCTAAGAAAAGGGGAATTCCATGAATGAGTTTAAGGGGATTCCCCATTTCTATAAATGCAGGGCTAATTGAGTGTAAAAGATTCTCTTGACTTTTGTGTTAACTAAAAGCTAACTATAAGTTAGAAAATGTATACTAATTATAATTTTTTACTATTTTCCTGACTTTTCCAGCTTTCAATACAACTTTCCTGACCACTGAAATTGCAAACAATGAATTCCGCTAATGGAAGTTTTAAGTAAGGTTTCCACCCAATTATAGTGCATTTATAGAGCTGTTAAAAGGGGAATTCCCTGAATCAGTTAAAAAGAGGAATTTACCATTTCTATAAATGCAAGAGTGCACCATCACTTGACTTTTATGTTAACTAAAAGCTATACAAGAAAATCTAATACATTATAATTATGCATGTAAATATTCCCCTGATTTTTTTCAAAATAAATAATTTCCCTGACTATATTCCATGTCTGTCTAATTCGCTAGATAATTAATTCCAGGTTTTCCAAGTATTGAGGAACACTGCATGATAGTATAGTTATTACGTGAATATGCACGTATAATTAATTAATTATCTTCTTTGAAGCTGAAACTTGGGGCGAAAAAGCCAGCTATACATTATATGAAACATTATACTTCGATCTACAAAAAACACTATAATATACTGAATTTTTGCATCTTGCATGAGAATTGGACAAAAAGTTCTAAAGCACTTGCGGAAGACATTCACAACGTATATATGAGCAGACAGCAAGAGTGCATTTTACTGATGGACCGTGCACTTCGGTAGGGGAAAGCCTACAGATGAATCATTTCCAATAGCAGTTTCTTCCCATTTCATTTCCCTGACGGCTTTTTCAATGACCCCGTCCATTAGTTTTATTCAGATTAAACATTTCGAGCATTTGCTCCAAATGTTCAAATAGAACTTCCACCTCAAACCATCAAGCATCTGTTTGGAAATGGTTGAGCTTCGTATACGTGCTCAGCTGAACGCATATTCATACGGACCATTACACTTTCGCAAATACGTTGCCCGTTATGTTTACCCATATGAAAATCGCTGAAGAGAAAAGTTAGAAAAGAAGAAAAGGAATTCAGTCACTCGGAATGAAAGCTTTCGTGAAATCAAATCGCAATTCTAAATTATTAAAATTTGAAATATTACCACACACAAAAAAAACTGAATTACCAGATTTCGTCGGTTAGGGGAAATCACTAACTAAGCCTTAGACAACATTGCATTATGGTGGACCATAAACGAGATATAGTGACTTAAATACACTGCAGTATAAAAAAAAAAATTTCATTTTTTTTCTATTTTTTTAATCCAGACTGGTCAAAATGATTGGTAAGTCCAAGTTTTCAAATACTGCATAAGGGTCATTCAATATTAAGCACAAAACCGACCTGTTCTATATATACATGATTATGTATATAATGGACAAGATCCGCATTACACAACAGCGCATGCGCGAGTAGGTAGTGCCAGGAAGAGGCGAATAAAAATTGAAAACTTGTATGGGTGATGAGGTCACAGTAGCAATGAAGATGGTTTCTTCATTAATAGAGGGATTGGGCATGTGTCACGTCAACTGATTTACCTTAACGAGAACGCATTGGAAAAACATACAGTGCTGTCAATGTGGTTAACATTAAGGGAGGCGCGCTCAATCCCTTTAATATTTCAAAAAAGTTTTATAATTTTGAAAAAATTCACAAAATTATTTCGTACCATTTATTATCTTAAACCTCCCGAAGTTTCATTTTGGTATCGTAATTAGATCGCTATATATTATTATTTAAAGGTTTATTTCTAATGTGGTTCTGTGTTAAAATCGTGTTTCTATCCCCTATAGGGAAATTGCAACTCACTAACTAGGCTCATGCTAAAGGCTCATATGCCACTGAAACTGTATGAGACTAATTTCCAAGACACCTGCTTCTATAGGACTAAAATTATTACCAATTATTACCAGTTCATGACCTCAAAAAACTATGCATTTACAGTGTTGCATCCATGCACCCGTGGCCACCATAATACCACAATCCTATTTTCTTAATCTTCCATGCAGCATAACCAGCCTTCTTATAACTTTTCTTTTTTTCCAAAAAGACTGCTATGCTACTTAAATACATTTTAGATACACTGTATCGTGTTATTACGAGCTGTCTGTCGGGGACGGGGGGGGGTCCATCCCTGGCGTCGTTCTAATTGCCCCCTATCTGACGTCACGGAAGTTACATCAACTTTCTGTGCATTCAAATGCATGCGCTCTACGCGTGATGAAACTGCGATCGCATGAAACAAACAATAACAATTTTATTTCCGCTGTTATTATTCATAGGAGGCAAATTTACACTTTCTAAGTGCATGTTCTCGACAGGAATAAAAAAAAAAGCAACGAAACTGCTCCCAATTTTTGTTGCAGGGCTTATGTGGTTGCCGTTTAGGTTTGGGATATAATTTCTAGCAATCAATATAGATGTATAAGTAGCGATGATGTAATTACACGAGCTTTTACGACCTATTAAAATCCAGATTAAATTAAAACGTCGGCTTAGACACGATGCACGCATGTGGTCCTACATAGAAATCGACAGATTTAAATTTCAGACAGGGCCCGCCCTGCAGACCTATACGAAACAAAAATATATAAAAAAAAATCATACGCCATGAATTAAAATTAGTTGGGCGGGTGTTATAAAAGAGAGAGAGAGAAAGAGAATGGAGAAAAAAATTGGGACAAAAGAAATATTCAGCTATCGTTCCCAATTTCCCCAACCAATTTTAAAAGATCGTAAAAACGTTGTAATTCAGAAACATTGATAGGCAAATAAATGTTTTATAGGGCTGGTAATACTGTCCCTTGACATATAAAACAAATCCCCAAATATAATTAAAAATTCCCGCCTTTTTTCTTAGGATTCAACCACAAACGGTTCGATATTTATTCGCCAGTTTTTTTTTTTAATGAGCCACGCTGCGGAACGTTTTAAATTCCTTTTGTTTTCGGCTTAAATAATTAAACGAGGCTGCTGCGCAGATGCTATTTGCACGGAGGATAAAAACAATTAATCAACGAGATTGGGAGCAATTAAAAAATGTTACACACGGGCAGAAGAGATAAGTCTATCCCAATCTCTCAACTTCCCCCCCCCCCCCCAATTCTTTCAAAAAAAATGCTGGGATGCCCTACAAGCCACCTATGATATTTTGTTGGAAATTGCACGGGTCTTTACAAATGTAAATATATTTCATCATTAATAAACATATGCTCTATCTCGATGTAAAAGAACAATTTCCTGAATTACTTTCATTTACACATGGTTTGTCATATAGTAGACTATTTGTCTCTATAGAAGAAATATTTAATTTGACAAATTGCTAGCACAAAACTGGATATGCGCTAAGTGAATAAAATGCTTGACCTGAACGTTACCTGTTAGTGGCATTTAAATTTAGCGCCTTTGTATTACCACTGAACACGTGATGTAATAAAGCGCCGTTAGGATACGACTGCGGGTATTCAGTTTCTACAGTATACCGGCCTGCTAAAGGTGATCACCTAAAAATGGCGAAATTCGGTCACTGTACACAGGTGGTCACTATACACAGATTTTTATGAAGGAAAACGTACATGTATACACTAAAAGAGGGAAATAAATGTATACGATGGTCAAGCAAGTTCTTTACGAAAGTAATGGCAGGTTTTTATGTTTAAACATTAAATTATTGAAATAACTCCATGGACGAGAGCGTTTTCCTATCATTGGAATGCCTCTAAGGAATGATTCCAGAGAGCAATAATTAAAAAATAAATAAACAACCTCTACGAGGCACGAGGGAATTGATTTTCGCTGATCACTGCTCTGAACAGACCATTCAACCAGTTGTTAATTGGTTGCGAATTGGCAATCACAGGAAATCAGTTGCGAGTAAAATCAAAGTAAATGACAGCCAAATGGCTTTAATTGGATTTCTTGGCTTTCCCAAATTGTTTCTATAGGTGGACGTCAGGATAATTCTTTAGAAAATTGGCCCATATTTTTAAATCTTAACGGATGTTGGTTGGTTAGATGGAGGTTAAGGACTCAAAAAGATGCCTATATACAAGTGCATGCATGCATGTTAAAAAAAAACTCAACCATGAACCCAAGCAAACCCGTATGGAAAACACATTACAAAGCTCATGACATTTTAAACCTCAATTGACCTTAGTATTGCAATTTTAAGTCATTTTGCAGCTGTAGCCTCGCCATAACTTGTAAGATAATTTCATTTTTTGCAAAAGCAAAACAGTTCTTCATGAAATACTTGATGGTGAAGAAGAATGTTAAACAGAACAAAATGTAATTTGAATACGAGTATACATGAAACAAATCTAAAAAAAGTAATTTGTCGTGGATAGAAAAGTTTTTGGACAGTCCTTCATCACACCAAAATATGACTTAGCTGGTCAATGGCTAACACATAAGGGGGTTGATGGGCACTTTACGTCTTAGTCTATATAAAAGATGGAAGCATTAGGATAATGTTACAGTTTCAAAAAGATACCAGAATGCTATCTTAAGTTCTACGCTATCGCGTGATTCTAGGAAGAAGAAGAATGTTTTCATTAAGAGGGATTTCAATGGCAATGAATTGAGTGACGTGCCATTGTAGCCAAATGTTCATAAAGGTGAAAAGCGCGCTATAGATAGCAAGAGGAAGTTAAAGGCAAGCGCAATGCAGACACTCTTAGATTCCTGTTTGCGCCTTAACACTGTTAAATCTTCAGGTATCTCATAGAGCAGAATTACGACATTTCACTGAAGAATATCCCACTCTTTTCATCCTTTCAGAAAGGAAAAAAAAAAGGACTGGGGTAACCGCAATGCGGAGATTGCCCTAAAATCCATGAAGCCAGCACATCACATCAGCAGCCGGACTGCTTGCATAAATAAGGTGTAAGAATGGGAACAGCTGCACGGATCTCTGAAACGTGTTAGAACGCTGACACGGTATAAAAAGCCACTAACTATTTGAAGTCCAGATGAATATATCGAGAACTTAACAGAGAAAGAAAAGAAAAGAAAAAAACTCGGACTTAAGAGAATCACATTCAAGAATCAGGTATCAGCGAAATTCAACAAAAAAGTTCTTTGGAAAAATAGGACAAAAGATATGGACGATTTTCCGGAAGGGTTTTGAAATGCTGCATTTACAGACGGTGCCAATGGCTTCAATGACTACTTTCACAAAAGATGTGCTCTTGATACGAAACTTATCGCTTTTTTAGCCAAATTCGGCTAAGTTTGCAGAGGAGCCAATATCTTTTTAGACCGACACATCACAACATGTCTGTCATTACATATATCCATCATTACATGTTAAATTAAAGCTGATAGATGAAGCGCCATTACAACATATATCACTGACGCTCAAATGCACAACATCACAAGCTTAATTGGCCTGTTCACTTTAATTAGCCTCCGTCAACTAAGCAAAAACTTATCTTAGTATGGCTAAGTTTCCCAACAGTAAGAGTACCTATTGTTTATATAGGGCCGTCCATAAAAAAACATCAACAAAATTTGGCAAAAAATTGCCATCCCACCTGAATCAACAACCGTCATAACCTGTCTTAATTAACTTGACTGTTATAAAAATGATGTCAAATATGTTTTCATAAAAGACACTGGATTCTATTTATAACCATTAAGTACATGTACATTTCATCTCAATTTGTGACATATTTATGCACTTCCCAAGTGAAACGACAGTTGTAATTGTTATTATTGAAGACCGGTATCTATTAAAATGAAAACCAACGCCAAATATTACACATGTACATGAATTTATGGTTTTAAAGCGTGTTTTTTTATAGAATGCAATATTTTAGTGCAGTATGCTATAATTCAATTTTGTCGTACAAGTGTTCGTAAAACAGCTTTTGAAAAGATTATCGCTTAAAATTAAGCAATAATCTGTTTTTTCCATGGTAACGATGCTGTGAATAACAAGTTCAAAAATATACAATAAAATAATTCCTGGATTTTTCTTAAGAATATGGCAGAAATGTCACACCACCTTTCATAAGTTTATTTCCAGTAAACATGTTGCTAATCTCTCGTTGATTTTTGCATAGATACACCCCTATTGATTATTATTTTTTTGATAATCAAAATTATACAGTAACCTTTTTTTCGGAATATATATGGAAAACGTTTTATCTGAAAGAAATTGTCATTCTATGCACATCAATATACATGTACACTGTAGGTCCAACAAAATTTTTTTTTTAACTTTTCGTAGCATAAACAAATTCGGCTGTCAATGACAATGAATGTTGGCGCCATGTTTATCGAATTTCAAATGGGTGTGACAGCGTTCACAGAAACACTCCCATGACACGTCACCCTTGCAAGAATGCGACAAAATAAGTCCTTTTTTTCTGCTCACGGGATGCGTGAGAAATATTAGCTTAAGAAAGTGAATATGTCTTTTCATTGCCCAAGCGCATTTAGAATGCTGAAATTGAAAACAGGCTTTGGAGGCCACACTCCGGTATCCAGAACTGAAGACCTCGTGGATTCGCCCTTGTTTATTGAAAGGCCTACAGGTTGCAATTGCTGATTCTGCTCACACATTTGACATGTCGCAAAGCCACGGCTGTATTAAGGCGAGCCTGGCGTATTAGGAAACCCAACTGCCCATTCATCCTGATTATGTAGCGTATAGAGGCTAAATGCAGCATAGGCAGAACATGAAGGACAGCTAGGAGAAGGACAAGGATTTTAAAAATAAAGTAGGTTTTACTCTTTTTTTCTTCTTCTTCTTCCATTTCCCCCTCTCCACGATGCATTCTCAACTTTCCTGCAGTCTAAAGTATTGAAAACAGCATTCAAAGTCGGGTTAGGGACATGGAATTGAAGTCCGCTAGAAAGTGGATTTGATGCGAGACAAGAGTATGATCAGAATTTCAATGATGTTGATTGATTGGATCCATCGAGTGCCATCTCCGACACCTGGACCAATCCATCTTCTTGCCCTGAATATGGGAAAAACGATGCGCGCCAAAAAAGGACACTGGAGAGAAGCCAGGCTCTCGATGGTCAATACTGCACCAGTGTGGGTGGTGGTTGGTGCTGAATATATTGAACTCGCGAATTACAATTTAAATGTGCCATTGCGGATAAAAAGGCGCTCCGTTGTTGCTGGGCTCTGGGATCACGATCCCATATAACCGAGGATGTGGCATTATGAGATAAAAAAAAATGGCAATATAGCGAGATGGCATTTAGGGAAGGCTATGGCAACACGTGGCACAACAAGATAAATAGTATTGGTCGTTTATTTATTGCCATCTATCTGTTGCGCAGCATGGCTGTCACATTACCAGAGCTCACAGACTGCAAAAAGGCAGTATAGTCTCGTTTAGAAAAAGGGGAGAAAGGCGACCAAAAGCAACCTGCAAGATATGAGAAAAAAAAAAAGGATGCTTTTTGTCCAAAAATGTTAACGGATGTTGGAAAATTCATGAACCTCAATACAGTTGTACTACTATGCCACAACCGATCGGAAGCTCCTGGTCTTGCAAACCTTCACAACCAAAGTTTTTGCAATCCAAAATATTGATAAATCGTCAAAAGTGCATGCTATAGCGACGTTTATATAAAGACAAATTTCTGATTTTTTTTTTCAAGCAGGTTTTTGAAAGAGAAGGAGGAAACTTGTACGTTGAATACTTTAGTATAACCGTGAAGAGATTTTGGCATTTATACATAAGTAATGTCAACGCGTAGAAAGAGTGACAACCATTTTTGGTCGAGTTGTCTCCACAAATGTAAGCGTTGTCACGCTTTAATATACGCCTGTGCACCTTGCCATTTAGGGGCTGCTCCAGGGCCACTGATGGAAATCCCGCTGCAGCTAATGGCAGTTTGCTCGCCATCTAGCCTCTGCTTTGAACTCAGAGTCCATCAACTGCAATTTAATAGCGAGGAGACATAATTCGATGCTGATGCCGTAAACAAGCCCCAGCGTTTGCACAGTGCCTCACATTTTATAGGCCTACCTTTGTCATACATTATATATAGCCTGCCATCAATTCTTCCATGCATGCAGGTTTCTCTAAATTACGTACAGGTCCACGTAGATAACAAGACCGAGGTGATTAAGTCCCTTTCTGTATACAAGTTAACGAGAAAAGTAAAGCTTTGCTGAAATTAAATTACATTAAGTGAAGCCCCTCTGGCATGAAATGAAATTATCTCATCAACACTGGATACACAAGACATACACATACGCACGCGTTGCGCCTTAACAAAATGACCTCAGAGGCACGCACAAAACGGGGGCAAACAGATCCAGAGCAAGCCCACCAACTTCGAAGGGCGTGCCACCTGGTGAGTAACAACGCCATCGATTAGGCATTCTCTGGAACAGAATACAAAGTGAGCTTCTGGTACCCTGCAGACTACCATGGCTCCATGGTGTTAGCAACTCACGTGACACCCTCGCCCTGCTCCAGAAACAATTGTTGGCTACGTGAGCAGACATCAAACGACGTCTGCTGCTGCAGAAAGGGGGTGATGGGGGGGGGGGGGGGAGGTTATCACCGAGATTCGCACTCTAGATTATCGCAGATTAAAAGTTAGGCTCTGTACGTACACCTTTTAGATTGTGCGGGCGATACAATGAAGATGGAGGACGACACCAGCCCCACGAGAGCACATGCTGGCTTGAAAAATAACAGCATTTCTATGGTGTAATTGAGGTTGGAAGTGCAAGTCACGGCCTGCGCTTTCAAGAAATTCCTGGCGTCCAACCACCGGACTTTGACCAAGAATTCTTGAGAAGACTCTCACGGCGTAATAATAGATGTGTATCGCCAGCAGACGGCGAAGAATTTCAATTTCTTAATTGTGAGATGCCAAATTTCAGGGGATGCCAGTCTCATGCATTGTTGCGATTTACCAAACTTGAAGCGCTATATATAAAACCGTACCTGATTTAATTCAATTGATATTTTCATAAAACTCTGACACAGTATACAAATTAATGATTTAAATCATGTTGGAATATTTTGGCATTCTAAATGTTTTTAAACTTTTATAAGCGTACTTCCAGACATTTTTTTTTATAAAATCGATAATTATTAGCCTATTGTCACGAGATTAAACCAAAAAAACTAAGTATATATGTAGTGGCCAACTCAAATGTCACTCAAAATCCCCCACTCCAAATACTGTATGTTTCACATCGTCTAGATTAACGAAGAAAAGTTTTCTCTAGAGTAAACAATTACAAAAGTTGCTTTAACTTTCTTGTTTGTTTATTATACTTCTGCAGACATCACATGTCACATTAGAAGTTGAAAGATGACTGACAATAATGTGCCAAACATTTAGTGTCCTTGAATAACACTATTGGCGATTCCAAACTTCCAAATTTTAAAAGTTTCTTATATACTCATAGTAATGTATACTTTGTAATGCAAGGTTTACAAAACTTTAAAAATATACCAGCACTGCTGCAATAAGATACCTGCAGTCACAAGTACTTAAAAGCCAAGCTGAGCAATAACACGTTCAGAAACTAACCTTTCCTGTTGTTGTGAGGTATAGCAACAAGGGGCAATGACACTTAAGTTAACAATTAACAACAGCAAAAAGTTGGGGAAAAAGTTCTGTTCTCAGTAATTTGAATTAGGAGCTTATATGGTCAGCATCTAAAGCAATTCACAAAGCACTGTTGCATTAATTTCCTCAGTCCAATTAGCTGCCAACGCACTACGAGTGCCAAATGGCCAATAGCCGTGACCATTTCCAGCACCGATAAAACAATGGTGAAGACGATAACCATTCGGAACTCTAGTTGCCCTAATGGACACAGCACGCTAGAACAAGGCACAAGAAGATGAGAGAAAAAAATGCTAAATAAACCAGTGAGGTCATAAACAACCTGTAGCACTTGGATGATAGGAACGAAGGGATTACCCGCGATCTTCCCATAAAAACCCTGCGAGACCAGGGGGAGATGAGAATGGAAATAAGAAAATTTTTATAGTTCCTGCAACTGGTTAAGGACTTTTACTCTTGGAAAATCCGGACAACCGAGGTGGAAAATATTGGTATAGGAAATTGGCGATGAATCCCTCCCAAAATAAAAAAAAAAGTGTCGTTAAAGCAGGCAAATTTCGATTTACGATGCAGAGTTAAAAGTATAAAGTTTCCCCCGCATACCCACGGATGGGCAATGAAGGTTTTCGATGGCCATGAGCGGCTCACTTGCGGTATCTGGGTCCATTAGGCTTAAAAGTGGTTGGCGAATTAAGTGATGAAGCCTTGTGGCAAATTCACGAGCCTCTTGCACGCCACCTGTTGAACGAGGTGACAGATGCAGGAGTCTCTTCTGGAAACGCACGCTCGGAAGCACATCAAATCCGAGTTAATATCCGAAAATAAAGTAGCGCACAAGAAGGATCTTTTATGGCGATCATAATCCAGCGAATGCAAAACGTGAGGCGACCACATTGTTCCGTGAAAATAGGGGGCTGCATGTGTTTGAAAACTGCCATATATCCATGGATTATAGACGTGCCACCGTAGAATACTGCCAATGGGACGGACATCGGGAGGCAATAAAATTCAGAGAAAAACGCGCAAAATACTAACTATAAGATATATCTTAAACAAGTCGTAAAATGCGAATCAATCATAGGGAAGAAAGTTCACGACATCGTTCGGACGGCTTGAGGGCTACGTAGGGTCCAATAAAGCACGCAGACGAGGATATTAGGTTTTTAATACCTTCTTATAGAGGGGAGGTCTGCAGCAATTGTGTAATCCTTTTCATGCCGCATCAATTCTTAATCGACCCAACAAAAAATATATATTATCTTATTAGACACACGGCCAACGTTTATTTCATAATGCTCCACATGTAGTGCATACATATATATGTTTAAAAAATTGAAATGAACATAAAACCGAATTATTGACTATTAAATTGAGATCCTGTTGACGCACTGTGACCATCAAATATTTTAATGTGTGGGATAGTGTATAAGGGAAGAAAAGAAGTTATCGATATCTTAACAATTAGCCTTAATCCGATTTAGCACCCCCTGGTGGCGTATGAACCTTTAATATCGCGACCAATAGAGAGTGCTCAACAGCAATAAGGGTCTCTAATCCATATAGTGAACAATGTTATTATATGATACCCCATTGCTTATGAGTTTATGAAGCATCCCATTGGGAAAATTATGCATATAGTCGAGTATGTTATTTTTGAGTAAGATCTCGCAATTTTTGACACAATCGTTCTCATTTGCAGCATTTAGTCCCAATGCTTAATTGCCTCACTATCATGTTCCATAACAGTAATGGAACTCAGATAGCTGAGCACTCCTGGACACTTGAGTACATTGAAAATTGAGCACTTGTGCCATGCATTGGCAATACTACTCGTTCGAAAATTGTTCATGCCCAACTGAGTGGACCTGAGATCTGCTCAGTTGAGCACGAAATTTTGTCGAACAAGTGCTATTGCACATGCATGGCACAAGTGCACAGTTTTCAATGTGCTCAAGTGTCCATGCGGAGTGCTCAGCTAGCCTGAGTTCCCCTATTATTATCCCCATAGTTTTTCTCTTTGATATAGCAGCATAACACATGTTGTAGAGCTCACCAAAGATGCTTTACTTGTCATATGATCCAGAGCAACTGTTTCATTGTCTTTAAAACCAGTTGAGTAACCAAGGATCTGTCCATTGCGAATCACCAGATTCCAAATAATTCAACAATAACGTCATTATTGAGTAAAACTAATTTATCCTATATACTGAATTGTATCTCTTATTTAGTCATTAAAACACGCGAAAATGCATCAAGGACATCATGATCACACCAAGCCATAACCAGATGATAATTTGTATAGTTGACAATAACCTGAATGACAAATGATGCCATTACCGTCGAAGAAAGACATTAAAAACTGAAACGAGTACCATAAAAGTTGACCAAAATTTGAGCAACTTGCTCACATCATCCGCCCCAATTCCAAAAGGACACGTTTAACTGTAATGGCGCTGAAAGGACGAAAAACTTGCCGCTAGACCAAGTTACAAGCAGCCAGTTATGGCTTTCTTAGTAAAGTTAGTGTCGTAAAAGTCTTTAGAGGATCAGCGAGCATTTTGGATTGGGTAATATAACCCATCCAACCACGTGTTGTTTTCCATAATATAGAAAGACGGTTATGTGTATGGAGATGGAACTATAAAAGGAAAGGCACAGAGGAGAGGAAAAAAATGCAATAAAAGCCAATGATGGTGCCATCATAGAGCAAGCACAGAGCTGCCTAGATAGTTAATCAATAATCGGGCCACCCGTCGGGTGGTGCTGTATGCAATGATCTATGTAATCAGTCCCAGAACAATGATTATCAAGCACATGGTCCCATGCGCAGCCAGTGCTCCCGTATCTCTGACAGGAGGGGAAAAGGCCATGTTCGGCAATCCGTGGATCCATCGGACGGAAATTACGTATTCCATAAGCTATGTTTTCTATTCAATGCAATCATTTGGTGGTGGAGAATGGCTGTTCCATATCCATTATGTATGAGAGCAGAATAAAGTATATTAGGAGGGGGGCTGGCGACCGGGGGCTCAATTTACTTGTCCGTAGTCGTTCATGCGGATCGTGTAAGATCGAATGGAGTATTAACTAAACTACAGGAATCTTGGAAATGACGGAATCCGTAATGCCGAAAAGCTCCCATACAGAACACCGCCATTTTCGGGGCAAATTATACAGGGCACTAATTCCATCATTTGCCAGCATTGAAGGCATGTGCATGCAAGCCCCGTATAATATCCAGCACATTCTTTTGCCTGGCATATTCTTGCAGCTCAATTTTTTTCAAAATTGACTGCTAAACACGAATTTCAGGTTTTGGCAGCTCTATTAAAATACTTCAATACAGAAATCGAAAATCTTTATATGACCATGAAAAAATATGCCCATTGTAAGCACTTAATATTAGCCACTAATAGGCAAAACGCGTTTTTCAATATTGCAATGTTACCATTTTGCCACAATTGCCAATATATAAATTACAATAAATGGACCTATATTGGAATAGATTTAGGCCCAATATTGGTCCTCATATATGTTACAATATGTAACTTTACCAACAATAGCAAATAAAGTGGGCCGATATAGACATAGTAAGCATGAACCACTATTCAGTTTTTGCCAATTTAACCATAATTGCTCCAATATTTGTGCTTCTTGGGTGGTAATCATTTTTCAAGCTTATGTGTGTATCTTGGTATGTTGTATATAAACTCCTAAAGCACGGCATCTTGCGTTCAGACTGTAAATGGTAATTTAATTTAATTGATAATATATAAGCTTCATTAAAATCCATGTGTACATGTAACAATTGGTAATTTGGCATATATCATCATAGCTTCATCGAACAAAAGTTTAAATACTCAATTGACAGAGAAACCATTACAACTTTATTAAATAAAACATGGGTTCCAAACTTTAAAAATGTTTTCCAATCAATGAGGAACTACCTTAGCATGCAATATAGACCATAAATTCTGTAATTGAGTATAGATTGTAATTTGATCAAAAATTCTTGATATTTGATTACGACGGTTGCACCCACTGTGTAACTGCATGTTATATTTTCAAAAAATGGAAACGATCTTTTATAAAAAATTTCGAACAGAACCATGGAGCCCTATACTTGTACTTCGGGATAATTTGATGGGCTCGTAAATAGGCCGAAAAAGTATTTTTCATAAAATCTATATGATAGATGGCCATCTCCCTGAACTTGTTATTCGCATCAATTTCTTCTTCTTTTTTTTTCTTCTAATTTTACAGTGTACATAGTTTCAAAAGGGGTAATAACGCACACGGTTCACACATCATAAAATATATGGGCTCCATATCCATTCACAAATTGCACCAAAAAAGGCTATCTCTCGACGAAATTCAAACAGGGTGATGGGTGTGCGTGCATATTTTTATTAATAATAACGGATATGGCAAAAGATGGGGGGAAATCTACGGTGTCAGGCACACTTTAAACTTTTGATGAAAAAGGCAGTTTGGTTATCAAGATATCGCAGCTATATCAGGCAATGGCTGGAAAGACACACTTTAAAAGAAAAGAAAGAGAAAAAAAAAAACTGAAACGCGTAAAGAAAAAGAGAGAGAACGTGTAGTGATATACGAGTGTTAGATGGCTACCATATATACCACATATCGCCATTATGTTACTGATATTATCCGAGTGGGTTCGCAAAAAAATGATGCAAAGACATGAGTACGACAACGGCAGGCAACCACGGCTATGGATATAGATATTCTGCGCATCATAAATTAGCAAAGAATTCAACGACCAAAAAAGCTTTGCGAGGGATCTTTGCTGGCACTAAAATGCTACAAAAGTGCCATTTTAGAAAGGTAGGGAAGTTTTAGTAGCGCCATCAACCAAATGATTCATGGCGCTAGCAAATATAAAGCTTGTGCCCTGCCAAAACAGTTGACCGGATGAATGACGTGACATTCGGGAAAGATTTTCCAAAAAGGTATACAATCTTAAGAGGAAGAGATACGCCATGCATCTAAATACATGTGTATAGCCATGCACAATTTAACCAATATTTAACTATACTGCATATAGATTTAAGCTTTTGAACCTTTCGAAGCACTGCATGTAATGTATAAACAGTATTATACATGTACGCTATATAACACACTTAAATATAGGTACCCCCATATGGGGCCATGCATAAATGATGTCACGCAAAAAACAGAGCTTTTTATACCCCTCCTCACCCCCTGTTACAGACCGTCACAATTTTATAAACCCTCCTATTTAATTATGTCACAAAATCTTAACATTACTCCCCCCCCTTCCCCAGGCAAAAAAAAAAAAACATTTAATACTTTTTAAAATTATAAATAAATCTCACAAGGTTATTAAATCATGAATTTTTTTATAATAATATATATTTTAATTTATATATAATTAAAATTATACATTCATGCATCTCCAATTAACCAATTAGCATGCAGTTCAAGCCTCTTTCCAACAATCTCGATCCCCTACAATTTTTTGACTAAAAATTGTGACATAACGCCATGGCTGACCCCCCCCCCCCCTTCCCTGTCACATTCTGTCACAAAAAGCTGGACCCCCCCACAAGCGTGACATCATTTATGCATGGCCCCTATTATGTTTTCTATAAAAGATGAATCAATTACATGGCACATTTGTATGAAAAGCGCGATATTCAGTTTCTTGCATAGTAATTGAAATTCGATATTATCATTCACATTTGACGAATTATGGCATTGAAGCAGAAAGGCTAATTTAACACTGTTGAATGCATTTCATGTCTTGAAAAGCAAAATAAAAATTCTTTCAATAAATTGCGTAAATTTAGTCAACCAATCTTAAGTTTTTTTTTTACTTTGGCTTTGTTTTGGACAAAAAAGACGCGTGTAAACATATCGGCATTATGACGGTTCCAATTTCATTTCATTTTTACAACATTAACATCACCTTCTTAAATTGCAAGATAATTTCCGCCATGTTTATTTTTAAATAATGAATTAAGGATGATCAATAGTTAATTATGAAAATTCAATGGCATGGACTTAAATTTCAAAAACATTCGAATACTAAGCTTAAAGAGTTAGGAATCCCATTACAGTAAACCATCCTCAGAACATCACAACATAATTTTCATTAGCATGTGCCAATTGCAGATTAGCTTGCACAATGCATAATGGATGATACAAGTTTATATACTTGTTATAGCATGGCATGGGCATTTCCCAAATCATTAATTTCCACCTTTTGGGGTTGTTTAACGCACTAAATGACCTCTCGTTTTATTTCCTTAAACCCTATCCCCAGCAGAACAACGCAAAGACCCCAAGAAATGACCAAGTGAAAAGTGAAAAAAAAAAAATCCCTCCATTAGCAAAAATCGGATGGCAAAGTTGGCAGCCTGATGAAGCCTTCATGACCACGAAAGTCAAATAAAAAGATACATCGGATCTAAATAGCCTATATGCTGCAATGGGCATCTCGCATCACAAGTTCGGGCAAATGAAAGGTAGGATTATGAGCTAGGCTCAACGCTCATGGTTGGGAGGACTGATGTTGAGAAGTTGCACCGGTGTCATTTATTACTCGTCTGGTGAAATATGAACAAGTTTATCAAGAACTTTTCCCAAAGGTATAACAAGAAGAAGAAAAATGGATGTGGGAGCCATGCAGCGTCAGAATAACCCTCGGTCGCACATGGCCGCTCACCAAACGGCAGTGTGCCATTGCCAGGAAAGGCAAAATTAAAACTGGAGAAAACTATATTCCGCTTTTTTTTTTGGATAACGATGCACTTTTCAGCTGCCTTGGTGCTCATAAAAAGAAATGGCGCGCTGCATTCAAGCCCCGAGACTTGCGAGACAATATAAATCTCCGTATGGCAGCTCAAAAATCTCTGACAGATACTTTCTTGTTCCATATAGGCCAATATAAGAACGAGTTATTTTTTCCCCTCTGATGAAGAGCCTTAATAAAAAGCAAACCAGATGCAGCCGTCGATGGCATTTTCGCGGATATATACCGACGAAAAGCCGGAGAAATTCAAGTGGGAAAAAAAAAAGACGATTCACCGTCTTAATATAGGGAAAAAGTCGAACCATTTCCGCAGGGACAAGCAATTGATTGCAATTTACTGCGGTTTCAGAATTCCATCGCGAGAGTGAAAACATCCTTCGGGGATCCTAAGACACTAGTCGGAAAACTTTAATTAGCACATATTTCCTGGAAAATATCTGAAAATGTAACTAGAGATGCCAAAAACATATACCACTGAGAATTACACGTGCTACGATCGTTTACTCGGCATTTTATAGGTTAATATCTCGGTAGACAATGAGATTGTCGGGTGGTCTCTCTCTATACAATCTGCACTCATACCTTTGCTAACGTTATAGGCGAAGCGTTTATATGTGCAGTAATAGCACGGTTCAGCTGCGCCAGGAATGGATGTCTGCAATAAATAACCACTCATTTGCAACCATTCAATTGCAACATAGTGTTTTGCAAACTTCGCATATAGCTCCAATATATAACCTAGTTAAATAAACTTTCATTCATAGGATATATTCCGTGTGTTTGCCCTGAACGCTTCAAATTCAGACTTATTTGTGTAGGTAATTGGCCTGTAAACACTGCAAACACTTTAATCTCAGTGTTCCCTGCAGAAATGAAGATTTCAACTTCCCCTACTCAACTTTTTAAAACAAATTTTATGACCATCCTTGCAATTGCAAATTCAAAACTATATAACAGTTTGCCTAAAAACGTATTATCGTGTCGCTCAAAGAAAGTGTATTTCTTATTATAATTCAATAACTACAATAAGAACTACAAGCTTATCTTATCATCATTGGTGAATTTCAAATCATAACTATTTTTATATTAAGGCTAGCGAATATTCATGCCAATTTATGGTTTTTAAAAGTTAACAATAATTCCTTTTAATTAAAAAACATGTTGTGCTTTTATTGTTACTTTTTTTGAAAATGTAGTACATTTTATGTTAACTTTTATTTACGTAAAATGATGTTAACATAAGTTAAAATGGAAATTCTCCATTTGATGCGTTATGTATTGATTTATGTTAACTGATTATATGACTACATGTATGTGAATTTTAAGCCAATATAATATTTTTTTATCTATAAGTAAATCACTTTTCCCTAACTATTCCAGGTTATAATATAACCTGACATTGCAAGGTTTTCTAGGTTTGGGGGTACCCTGAATGGTTTTTGAATGTTAAATAAGTTCAAGAAAGAAAGTTATACCAAGTATTATATATGTATATATATAGAATATATATATTTCCAGTTTTTATAGTTGAAAACTAGAAGTGCACTTCAATTTAATAGCTCAGAAGATTGCTAAATATATTTAATTAAAACTTGTTTGATGAAACCAACGAAAATTAAAGATGTTTGCTTTTAATTCCCAAAGTCACTTGGACACACCATGTATACTCTGCATAAAATTAGCATTATGACATTGGCATCACTTATTAAACTCGCGAATGGAACGAAAGGTTGATAAGCTACCACTATAAATCTTATAGGTAATAAATGCATGCGCAATTTTCGGAATTTACCAGCAGAGTTTAAAACATTTTGAAGGCTGCTCTTCGCGCCACGCTCGTTTTTCAAGCTCAACTTCAATTTAAGAATAAGTATGCTAATCCAAAATGGACTTTCATCAGGAGGAAAATAAAGTCTGGACAAAGACAAAGTGACACGTTGCCATCTTCGTAGGCAGCAGCCAGAATAGAGAGTGGCAGACGTGTGCTGTATAGATAGATGCAGGGTTGTCAGGCATAACATATCGACACCCATCAGCTTTCAACGTCATTAGCGTGACCCTAGGAAATCCAGTAATTAATGGCATTTCAACCTTCACACTTGATTCACTCAACAATATTTGAAATTTCAGAGAAAGTGAAAAGTTACCGCACATCAACAAGCCGTATTAGAACAGCCATCAAACTATTAAACGGATTATCAACTTCCACACGCATCCATTAACAGATTTATCCAAAATTCGCAATCATTCAGCCTTACAGAAAGCCAAGCAAGTGCTGTCAAACGCACTTTGATGGACTTATGACATTAATACCTACACATTTTGCACAGTAGTCCCACGTACACTGTACATGTAGCTGAAAACGCACGTTATCTAAGTCGTGAGCCATAACTAGCACAGTGTATAATTAATACAATTATTTTGACACGCTAAATCACGGGATACAATATACATGTATACTAAAAAGTATTCAAATTTGCATATATGTTTTCTGGCACATCATACATGTATACAATTATGTACATGTACATGTATGTAGGCCTACATATGCAACACCCTATTGTTATCCCAATTGAAAATTATAAAATCTTGTTGAGCATGTTCTTATTAGTGTGGGATCTCATTAAACAGACTTAATGTACATGTATGCACTTTCTTAAGGAATTCATGAAATAGAATCCCATAGAATACAATCTTTTTGATATTGGAGTTTTATTTGGTGACATTGCATGGTTCTCCTCATTAAGGGTAAAAGAATACTGAAGCATGGATAAGAGGATGGATGGCATGACCCTGAAATACAGCATTCCGATTGGGCAATCGAAAATTCCAGTCATCGGAAAATAATTCGAGACACTCAACATGGCAACCTATATATTTTGGTAAATAAATAAATAAATAAATAAATAAATATACATGTAATTGTGGAACGATTAGAACATAGTGAAGTATGCATCGTTGCAATAGAAAGGTCATTCTTTTTTGGAATCTGCATATCACAAACGTTTCCATTAATCAATTAACATTGTCAACATACTAGTATTTTTCACGTGAAATTTAGTTATCCCTCGCGCATTAATGCGGATGAACGGATCCTGCAATCCCGAGTGTTTCATTGGCATTTCAAAGCCCTTTCTCGCACGCCCTCGTTTCATGGAAATTTATACGTTTTCCAAATGTCAGGGTTATAGATCGCGAAATTGGCAGAAGCACCATCCCCTCCATCACCGCGCACACGATAATACCATCGCGCATGTTAATAAACATGGCCAAGTAGGACTAAACACAATTACGTCGAAGCTAGCCCACGTGTCCCCCATTGATCGGATCCAATCCAAGGTCAACGCACCAAGCAAACCGCATCTTATTCGGACCACGATCCGGGGGAAAAAAATTATATTCTTCTCCTAGTCAGACTGGAACCACTAACGAAGGCAATTTCACGCACTAACTCGACCACAGTTTCCCATTATTCGTGTTGATCACTCTCACCAACAGCACCATTCCAGTGCTAAAACTAATATCGAAAACTAAGAATCCGCCAATCAAGGCCAACCCAATGACTCATTAGGGGCTTAAGTTTACGGGAAAAAAACATTGCCAGTGCACGTAATGGCCAGGGTCTGAACCTGGAACTAGCCTTCATTACCCCATAGATTACTTAACTGATGACAAATGTATACCCAGCCTAGAAGCACGTGTATCCAAACGATGCATCAGGCATATCGCGTAACCGGGGTTGCTATGCACGAATAAGGGTAAAAACAGTGCAGAGCATGGAGCATGGCATGGTCTTGAAATGCAACGTTTCGATTGGGCAATCGGAAATTCCTGCCATCGGGAAACCAATCGAAACGCTGCTTTTCAAGGCCATGCTATTCCATGCTCTACGCTGTTTTTATATAGCAGTTGAGGAATAAAGATGCTTGTATAAACACTTTGCTGCAAATTTGCGAACATTATAAGATTTCAGTTTTCTAACTCTTTGTTTTAGTTACGGTTTTGCGTTGAATTTACTTGATGAATGATCCTCATCGAACCAATCACGTCGGTGCCAAACAGTGCCACACAATGCCAATTTTTTGAAAATGGATTGATATTTTACGTGACTTCTTATTAGCCTATTAACTTTGATGGAAAATAATATTTAAAAAAAATTTCGACACGAGTCTACAAGGCAGGCTATTTTATGCTCTTGCATCAAGTTATAGCCTATACTTATAGGGCATGCTACTCCAGAAATCACATTTATCAATTTCAAAAACCAATTTAATGAAACCTAGGTGTAGTGGGGCGCTGTTTTACATATGGATGCAACCTAATTGGGCTATGGGCTCGTTCAAAATGTAAATTTAACAATGAACTCAATGCAAAACGTAGGGTATAGATCTTATTCTGATAAAAATGTGTTTGCATGAACTGGACAATTTATATGAGATAAATTTTTCTTAAA
>JAQGCC010000928.1:0-28465 GCA_034698905.1 Xestoiulus laeticollis
TTGGCATAAAAATGGCGGATTTTAGGGCGTGCCACAGCTAGCCAATCAAAAACTTTCCACGCGTTGTCTCCTCTCTAATCAAAAGGTCATTCAGGCTCTCTACATGTTTTGCAACGGAGCTCCCTTTGTATGGGTCAAATACCAACACGGATTTCGTAGCCACGGGCACATCGCATTATTTGCCCGAATTGACGAATGACTGTCCATACATTATGCATTGTGGGTCCGTCAAAGCTCTGGGCGGGCGTACCGTCCACACTTCATCATTTGTGGTCGACCGACGGGTGTGTGGCCGCACCATGAGATAACAGAGCAACGTAACACATTTGTTTGTAATTGTTATATCCTAAGTATCGCTGTATCCACCATCGTTATAAGCTAATTCCGAAGTACATGTAAATATAAACAATTGTTATTACAGTTGTATTGGTGTGTTATACCCCAGAGATTGAAAATTGCATTTTCCGGGAATCCTCTCTCAAGCAATGAACAATACAAAAAGATGAATTGCTCATAGCTAGTCTTTGCTCTTCTGCATTGCGGACATGTAGGATTTGCATATATATATACAATAGCCATGCCACGTGAATGCATGCATCGATATTTTTATTTTTCAACTTGCAGGAGTTGTCATAATGTACAGTGGCACGATCAAAAATGTACATAAAATTTATGTTACAGAAAAAACAACAATGTAGGAAGAGAAATTATACATGAATAGGAAATATCTATATACAATGTGTGTACTTATTAAATCCCAGGATATACTTGAGATAAAATATGCCAACAAACTGAAGTGTGCAATTTTCCTCAAGCTATTCAACTACTACGTGGATGGAAAGACAAACGATATTGTAATTCCATGAAAATAAAAATAGGATAAATTCTACTTATAAATTTAGGCGGATCTAGGAGATTACCTTGGTTGCATTTCTAGCACTAGTGATGAGTATTCTTTCATCCTTGCTTAAATGCATTAGTATTTGTCAATTACCAACAGTTTACCATTATACAATGTACATACAGTACATCATGTTTTTTTTCCTCTAAATTTCTATAATTTTTCCCATTCTCTAATTCTATTTGAAAAAAATCTAAGTCATATGGTTTGGTAATTTTTCTATAACATTCACTTTTTTTAAATATTGCAAATCGTAGGACGATACAGTACAAAATCTCCCTAATAAGGGCTATACTGTTATCATGAAAATTGCTTGAAAATGTGAGCCGAATGTTAACGGATAAGTAATACAGAAGTCTACATCACTAGTAAGATAGGGGTAGTTTAATGGAAAAGAATTAAAATGCACATTTGCATATCTTTAAACTTAGTGATGCTACATTGTCCTACTTATTCTCAAAATTATGATTCTTAATATAGATCGTATACCAGGATCGAAACCAAGGTTCCATACTGTTTGCTATGCTTATTGTTCGTACTGTCATGGATACCATTACAGCCCAGAAAACAGCTCACATCGATTAATATTGCTAGGTCGAGGACGGAAGAAAACATATAGAACACAGCTTAGCTTTTGGATTGAGCGAAGGAAATTTACTAACGTTATAAACCTTAAAAAAACGCCGCAATTCAGCAATATGTGAAACCATGTGTATGATTTATCCAGCATTTCAAGGATGCCTTGTCATGGTGCCTTAAACCAAGTTCCATTCTACATGCTCATTAAACTTGCACAGTGTTCTGTTTTCCCAAATTGAAAACTGAACCGCCGAAAGATGCTGATTGGCCGCACGAAAAATACGCGCGGAACCGGTGTCATATTGAGTCTTGATTACTTAGCTACAACAACATGGGAAATGTGCAAGATACCCAGAGAAATGCATTTTTGCTTTATTTTTGGGACAATTTGTTGTCGGTGGTAACGAGATGCATGGTCTGGTGTATCTGGAGGCATGACAGGCCCGTTCTTTACGGGAGAAATCTTTTCCTAGTCTTGCTATCGGAAATGTGTCACTTGCTTTGTCCACAGGGGCCAAAGTTCAAATCATTCTTACGACAACAGTTGGACCGTGCGGATTTTGTAAGTCGTTGTTGGTGAACCTTTTGTCCGTAAACTTATCACCATCCAAGACATTTCACTAGAATAACCGACATGGGACTTATAGAATTCGATCTGACCATGGCACGCTGGAGGCAAGATGTCTTACAAGTAAACCCACGTACTATATAATGTAGTTAGTAATTTGCGATGTGACATGTCTTCTTTGATTCTTAACCACAAGCGTGCAATGGTTGCGCTGTCAGATCATGTTCTATTATCCGTAATAAATTCTTGGCATCTAGGACCGTTGCATGTTCCAGGGAAAGTGCCTTTTTTACCTCCGATATGTCCTACATCATTCTTCTGTAGAGTAACATAGACAAGGGTGGCAAACAAGTCCCAAACAGACCTAAAAAATATGCAGTCCAAAAAGGCCTATAAATAATCAGAAAAGTCCTAAATACCCTCTGAACAATCAAATAGTTGTTGCAAAGTAATTTAAAATTTGTACTTGCTCTTTAACAACGCATACTGTCTTTACCTTAGTGCGTGTGCATGTACTGCATTACATGTAATTTTTTTAAAGTACTAAAAAGTACTAAATATTGAATCTTAGAAAGCATTTGCCACCTTGTTAGACAAATACGAGTTCTCAGGGTCACATGATGAGTTGGAGAGACATTGTTGGACATCCAACTACACTGAAAATTTAATGTGTTTACACAGATGCTAGGGAGGGCTCGCAAAAATTAATGGATCATATGACTAACCTATACTCCATTAAATATCCATGAGTACATACAGTACATGTACATAAAGGGTGCAGCAAACCCTGTGAATTGCACAAACCGGTGAGACCAAACCAAAAGTTGTGCTACTCGGAGGGATGCGCTATTCGATTTTATACAATAAAATCGATCTATGCCGACTGTGAGTTATCACTGTTTCGAGTATAATCGCTAATTAGAGGTTTGATATTCATAGGCTTTACTGTAATGAAATAGACCATAACAGTTTTGCTAATGTCTGAAGTAAACTGGTTAATCTTTACTGAAGCGTAAGTTAGTGGCACTCATATATTTGTATATCTGCACCATTCGCTTGTCTTTTTTTTTTAATTAGTTAAAGTACGAAACATGTATATATTTGTATATGTGCACCATTACTATATAACTATAGACAAATATGTAAAAGTTAGTTTTAGAGGCCCATGTGATGGCGCTAAACATAAGGCGCTTTTGCCAAAAGACGCGACATCAAAAATGCACCGATCACAAGCATGCTCAACATCAATACGTTTTCGAAATAGAATAGAAACGTGTTTTCAAACGGAATCGTACACGGTGAGTGTTTTTACGAGTTTTTCTCAATCTATCTAAAATTTAATTGCGTATTAGATTCTTTCGCGGAACACTTGAAGTGACTTCATGGAGCGCAAGTGTTCTGCGGACCGAGGATTGAGAGCCGCTGTTCTAGACGTATGCGAGTACTTATAAAGTAGAGAATGTCACTTAGAATATAAAGTCGAATTGCTTTTTGCCAACTGGGAGCAGTTCTACGTTACAATACTTGCGGCCGTGTTTCCGCCGTTGGTTTCGACAACCGCGCAGGCGTTATTCGTAACACCCTGTACGCATTACTAGAATCTTAATCTAGAAACTGAGATGAAGGGCAGCTCTATCTTAGGTGTCTTCAGGGGATTTCTATATCATTTTCATCGTTTTTGTGTGTCTCTCAGACTCTCTCTCTCTCTCTTTCTAAGCTCGCCATATGTGGATTAGTGGGCTCGGGGAAGACCCATATTCCCCATCTGATGCAGGAATCCTGTTTTCAGTTTGAATTGCAGCCGGTCTCCATGACGACCGGCAACGTGGCTTTCGCTCTCTCCCCTGCCTCGGATCCAGATCTGGAGACCCCTCGCCAGGAATTGATTTCTTTACTCTTCTTCACGCCTCTAAAATGGCCTCTCCAGTCTGGCTATAGGGCTGCCAATACAAAGCCTCGCTCACCCTCGCAAATTAATACTCATAATAATTACTCTACACTTTGCTTTGCCTATTGAATATGACACGGTTGGATTGACGACGAAATTTGCTTTGTTATTTCCTCCTTGTTTATGGCTTGTTTTAGGAGAGGAAAGAGGACTCTAAAATGAACCCTTTTGTTAAAGGGCCCTATGCTGCCCCTGAAAGTAGGCAAACACGCAATGCATGCGTGCTATCGGTGATTGCCAACCTTAAAGGGGTTATTTTAAGGGTGTGAGGCGCTAAGCCTGGAAAGTCTGTGAAAGTGCTTGGATTTTCTTAAGTTTGTTGGGAATTGGTCTTTAAATTCCCGTCAAATCATAATTGGGAAGTTTCCATACGCTAGTTCACGGAGCGTATACACGTATACCGGATTCCCTGGCGGTGTTTTTGGAAGCGAAAGGGGATGACTTTTTTTGTTGGTTTTTTCTGGGTCTATCCCCCAAAAGACATCATGGGTTATTCCACCCATAATTCAATTTATGCAGTTTTGTGTGCTGGCGTTTCTTCGTTGCTTTTTTTCCCGTTCTAAAATTCGCTATAGTCTCTAATTTTTATATCGATCCTAACATTAAGTTTCTTTGGGTTAAGGCCCTAGCGATTCCATCATGTCCCTATCCTGCATGTAATACATAAAATAATTCATTTAGACTGCTACAATGTTTATTTTATGGTACAAGGGCCATTGTACGCTCGTATGTTAAGGCTCTCCACGCAGTAGCGAATGTGCAGTTAGAAAATATAACCCAGACTATTTATGAAGGCTGTTGGCTGGTAGGGCTTAGGTTCTAATAGGCAGCTAAGGCTAAAAAGGGTCCAAGCTGTACAGGGGAAAACCCATTAAATATAAGGGAGAGACAGTCAGATGGATGGAGCAAGCGAAAAGAACAATGGCCAGACTGAGCAATAGTTTCAAAGGAACATCTCAAGTTGGCCTCTGGAGGTCCAATCAAAATTTGCAGGAAAAAACACACAAAGGGCAGGCAAAAGGTGACTGAGTTGGAGGCTATGAAAACCGGTTTCCCCCCCAAAAAAGGCGTATAATGGATCTGCCCTAACCTCGCGTGAAGGACCCTTTTAAATTCGATCATCCATTATATCCTGTATGTAATGAAGAATTGCTATTTGTTCATGGTTAGCTAATCGAATTAAGAGATTTGCATATATTTACAGGATCATAGGGCCTAAATAAATTGTAAAGTCTGTTATCGTAAATAATATTACTTAAGCGCAACCTTTAAATCTTTTGCCGGAATGCATTTCACCACATACATACATAATCGTATGATGAATTTCACTTCATGTTAACGATATTTGTTTATAAACAGCTTATACTAATATGTATTAGTTTATTTAAATTCAGTTTGTTAATTAGCATAAAATGGTATAACTATCATTATCACATCGGCCAGAAATTTATTTTTCACATGCTGCTTCTCCAGAGGCCCTTATGGTATGTCATTTCCTGTTTTTGTATAAACTGAGATTCGGGCCAAATATGTTTTTTGTAAATCTCGTGTCCTGTAATATAATAATATAATAAATGTTTGAGTACTAGGGCGAGCCAGCTAGGGCGTATAGATCAGATGACTTGACCTGAATCTGTCCTTAATTCCACGTGACATTCTCTATCATCCATTATTCTAAATTGAGAAGGCACTTATATTGGAAATGTGATTATTTTTTTAAAGTTCATTCTTTTAAAATGCTAATAGTTTAAAACCATAAAATATGAAGAAAATGCTTTTAAATTTTGTATTTTTTTTAGAAATAAATTAACACTTTATTTTGCATTATTAGCAAAGAACTAATCAACCAATCATTTAATAAACTGAATCTAAAACTAGAAGTAACAAAGCATTGGGAATTCCCCCTCATTATCCAGGTTTACTAAACAACCTAAGTTTAAGTTCCAACTAATAGTTAGTAGTTACAACTCTGTCTTAATATAGCTTTTAGTCGTAACTGCAGTTTTTTTTACTTAAAATGTATATCCGATATATATCAAAATATCCAGTATTTTTGGTTTTTATGAAAATATCAAGTTATTTTCGAACCCTGCTACTGATGGAACCCCTTCTGTAAGCCCCGGGCTAGACTAGTCAGTTTCCGCGCGGACGGCTAGCCTCAAACAGGGCTTCTAATCGCAATAGAAATGTTCCCACGAGATAAGAATATTAAAAGTTATGTAAGAAGCGATTCTATTATAATTAGAATCCCTGTTTGAAGCTATCCATCCGCGCCGAAACAGCCTAGTCTGGCCTGGGTATACTGGTCGTTCTTGTCAGCACCATTGTCAAATCAAGGCTCTTTATAAAATTGCACTGATGCAGGCAGCTCCTGAAGCATGCTGACATTCTGAATGTGGTGGCCAAAAGCGCACATGACAAGAAAGCCCACTGCCACGTTAGGTTAGGGCTTTGATGGAACCTCGGCATGTATGACCAAGATAGTCGATCAGAATGCATTTTCACTACTTGTGGTGGCACCACTTGTGCAAGGGGTCACACTTGCCTGCAAAACTGCCAGACTCTTTGCTACTTTTTGTCGATAATGTGATTCCCATCGTCGCCCGAGGCCATTTCTCCCTTTTGCCCGTCGATATTTATTGTCGCAGACAGAGGTTTGTCGATTTTCCATCCTCCATCATCCCCATCTTTTCTCCGCCTGGCGCAATGGGCCTTGCCCGGGCTGCCTCCCCAACACCTCACGCTGTGCATTCTGGGAACTCTGGTTCGGAAAGGAGCCCTTAGCCATCACTTTTCCATATCCTCTGCTTCTGAATTCTTTGTGTGGTGTGCTAGTGACTCATTCGCCGATCAAATGTTGAATTGGGATTCAAATCGGATGAATTAAGCTTTGAGCCAGGGCTGAAATCCGGCCAGAGGACCCTGAGAGTGTCTGTGTCGGTGTGGATGTGTTACCCGGTTGCGGAAGTGTGGAAAATATCGTTACAAACCCCATCATTTTGCGCAGCGTTTACGCAGTCTTGCGCTTGAAACATGGTGACTGGAGGGGAGCAGGTAAGCAACTCTTGGCAGAGCCACATTCCAGGTTTTCTGCTGGAAAACTAGGGGTATTGCGCAATTTCTGTGTCGCCATCTTTTTTTTTTTTTTTCCTTTTCCTACTCCTCCTAACCATCCCTTGGTTTTGCTTCCTGCGTTTTGGTTCCTTAACCGGACTTTTGTCGGTGAGACCGAAATGCGGAATTTCAATCGATCGGTTCAGCGCTGTGGACGTGTTTTGACCAACGATGGTGGAAAAGCTACCCTAATTTTTTTTAAATGAATATTCAGAACTAAAACCACAAATTTGTTCAAGGTGAGGCGTTTAAGCGGCTAATCGATTGGTTTAGCGCTGGTGTAATACAGGACGTGCTTCGACGCTGGACATGTCTTGCTAGCGATAGAAACCATTTCTGACTTCACATTCCAATTTCTTGTAATAATTTTGAGTGAATTATCACTAACATTTCAAATAACACTCGTGCTTACATTAGTGATTTTTTCAATCAGCCAAAATCATTTATTGGATATTGGGATTGTACTTATTTGTGCTGCATTGTTAATTAAGACCCATGGGCATCTCCATCAATGCAAATCCAAGCATCTCGAAATTCCCTATTAGGAACAATTAAATTTATATTTTTACCTGTTTTTTAAATTACAAATTCTTAACCAAAAATATAAAGCAAATAAATCTGTTGGTTTAGCGCTGGACATGTTTTTTTTCCAGCGGTTACGCCATCGCAATCGGTGCAAATACATCCTTCAAGAATTTTCATGAAAATTGAAACAGAATTACATAAATTGGCAATATATTGATAAAATTTCATTGTTTTATTGTATGGTATGCTTGTATTGACACTTGCCTATTAATTAAAATGTTAGTATTTAATACCGTATTGCACCCGTTCTCATCGACTATCACTTTTAAGGGAATTTGTTTTTTTGCAAAATATCACATAAATACCATGTGCCATTATGCTTACAATGCTTACAAGAGCCTATAAACAATACATGCAACTACATCATACCATGAATATTGTTATTAACATTTTTTAAAACTTGATTACTGGATTTTTAAAACTGGATTAAACTACTGAAAACCACTTTATAATGTTTACTCCCATTTCAAAAAATAGCAAAATTGGCAAAAAAATAAATTACACTGCTCCAATTTCTAAACGTTTTTTTGCTGGTGTAATTCAAAAGGCTTTTATTTTAATACGCGCAAATATTTTCCGGTTTTGAGACCCAGTTTCGTATTCATTTTGCTAAGCTATATATAGGTCTATTGATTCGAACAATCAATTCCTCTTTTTAATACAAAAATAGAGCTTGCTCTCTTTTCCATCCACGCACTTGTTCTGCCTTTCTGTATAGGCAATGGATTTGTGCCACCATTTTGAATGACGTTGGTTCTCTTATTGCTTGTTGGCACTGGGAAAAAAATACACGAATTTGCTCAATATTGAAATTCCTGGCTGCTTCGATTCGTTTACTGACCCATCAAGCCATTTTCCAAGAATTTGTATTGGTTTTTCGCCCCGTTGAATCAATTTCATCTCTATTCAAACGTGTTGTAAGAGGCAATTTCTGTTCAATATACCTACAGTTAAAACCTGGGAAAGTGACCATTTTCATAAAACGGTTTTAGAGCTATGCATTTCCATTATAAACATTTTCTGAATAGTGACCACTGACCATCTGTCTATTGTGTACAGCGACCAGGGTGTAAAACCCCATTTGCAATTTTTCCATTGCCAATCTGTCTTATAAAATGACAGGATTCATTATGTACATTAATTAGGTCAGGGATTGCTAAAGAAGAATTCTTGGGAAGTTATCGGGGTAAATTCAAAGCTTGCTGTTTTAATCTTAGGGCCTAAATCACTCAGCATTACTTTAGCGAATGTGGCTAGGCTCCAATAAGGTCGACTCCTTTAGAGCAAGTGTGTTATAAGGCACTTGAGGGTACAGTGTATCCGCTAAATAAGACCTAGTTGGAGGCTAGCTGCACTGGCTAAATTAAGTTTGTGTGAGTTGGGCCTAACACTTTTTCAAATAAAGAAGTCCTGTGTCAACAACTTGTCATGTTCTGTATGGGGAAAGCCTGTATACAGTGACCAACTCAGACAATTTTTTGGATGGTCATTTTTAACAGGTTTTAACTGCAAGTGCATTTAAAACTGATTGATATTGTGACTAATTAGTAACTAGTAAAAATAAAGGGCTCTTTTTCCCCAAAAATGTCATGTGCCAAGAACTGAAATGCAGAATAATGTTAGAATCGTTGAATGCAACGATAATTCGTGTTTTATATACTGATTTTCCTTGTCTGCTCTAAAATTTATGAATTAGTTCTTATAGTAAAATAAATAAAATTTCCCTTTGTTCTGCCCGCAAGCAGGTTGAGATTTGTTTCTGGAAATTGCAAGACTACAGTTGTTTAAATTGACATACACATGTATTGGATATTAAGTTCAATTTGGGAATAACCTGCATTTAGAAACGTGTTTCTTGGCATTGTATTATTGTTAAGATTAATAGCTTTCCGGAAATGTACTTTTAAAATACATATTCAATGATACAATAATTACTTTTAGTTAGTGATTTATTTTTCAACAATACAATTTATTGCTTTTGTTAAATGAATATTATTATTGCTACGGGCATATTTTGTAACTTGGTATAAAAATTTGGATCTGCATTAATTTACATATAGATGAATATTATTGTACATCAATGACACAGCTATATAGTAAGGATAGTTATGTTCCATATATAAGCTAACTAGCCTAACAATCCCGGCTGATGAAGTACCCATAATGCACCGCTTAGATAAGCTAATTTCTAATGGGAGTATTGTGAAGGGGTAATGTTTTGGGGATGGGTTAACAAATTGGGATGGTTGACCCACCTATATGTTGTTCTTAGGAATCGCAAAAGCATTTTTGAAAAGTTTTGGAGCAATCAATTGAGTGGATCAAAAGTTTTCGCAGAACATACCCGTCCACATAGCCTACACGCGTACTTTAATTCTTGTCTTAAATTTATAGGTTAGCTCAAACGCAAAAGCATATCTCTGCTATTTGTATTTTTATTAGAATGAAGAAGAAAAAATACTTCACTCTAATTAGATTGGTAGGTGACCTAACCAAGGTTTGAACATATAATTAATGGCTTAATTCTATTATGGAAATTAGCGATAGAGAATGCGTTAATTGGATTGTCACATGCTTTTTCATGGGCTGTTAAACACATGCAAATCTAGAGCCAAAAATAAATCAAGATAATTTTGATACAAACAGTTATAAAAGTTTAAAAAGTAACATGTTTCATTGTATTCATATAATTTACATGTATATTCACAAAATTAAGCATTGTCGTAAAAGTAAAATAGTAAAAATAAAATATTTTATTTTCGTTTCTTTTAAGATTGCTTTCTATGTAATATGCAGTTTAGCAAACATAAACTAAAGTTATGCCAATTACATGAAAAGAAATACCCTATTTAGCATTTAAAGCTACATAGGGATGAAATTTTAGAGTGTATTGAGTTGTAAATTTTACTGAGAAAGCCTTCCCTTTATATAAATATTTTTTTGAATTGATTCAAGAGTAGTCAACTGTTATGCTCAAATATGAGACGTTCTTACATTTTTTAGTGTTTTTCTTAGAAAAACTTGAAGAGCTTATTTCGAAATGCTTTTATATGCATGGGAACATTTGTTGTGAGTAATGCATTCCATACATATGTTGCAGTTATTACAGCATATGAATGCATTTATGCAAAATGATATTAAAAAATCAATTCATATGCATTGCCGCTTATTTAAGTATAAGCACATTTCTCTCATTACAAAGCCACCAATAACTACCATCTCTTTATATTCATTGAGCTCTGTTCTTGTATAAAGCTCAATGTATAAAGTGTCAATGGCTATCTTGTGTGTTTTAGGCTCAAATCCTTCCATTTCCTTAAAACCAATGGAATTTATAAGAAAAATAGGAGGAGGTTAGAAATACTAAACCTGAGGATTGAAAATGCAAAGTAGAACACATAATTATAGGTCACTAGATTTGTTTAACATTATATTAGGGTTAACTAGTCTAGACCAAAATAACGCGAAATTCAAACCTATAAGCCTATAGTTATGACATGCTCCGATACCTTATTTACGTGCGCATGATGACTATTTCAGCTTCTTACAATTTGAAATTACAATTATGATATATCGGAATTAGGAACATACTGCACATGCGCATTATGCTAAAATACAGTGCTGTCGATAGCGTAGCATAGTACGCTATGCACTCCAATCTCCCCATTAACCTAACCTTTAAAACCTTGAGTAAAAAGTGTTCAATCTAAATCACCCTACAGATATTGATCTGTTCAACTGCATTGATTTTGAAGATAATGACCTTTATGTAAATGTTATCCTTGCATGGGTAAGGTTGTTAAAATTAGTTGACAGGAAGTAGTAGTATATAGGCTTATCGCTCGTTTTCCATGTTAAAGTATAGGAGTGATACAGAAGTGACTTTTTATATAGGCCTATTACTGAGGATCACTCACAGGTTTGAAAGAGATGTTTCAAGTTACCCTTACACCTGATTCACACCAACGTTGATGTAGATTAACTGATGTGGATCAAGAAAACTTTTGAGTGTTAATTCACACCGCAGAACTCAGTTAAACTGGTCACATGACCTAGTATATAGGGCCCTGCATACTATGCATACTGCAAACCAGTTTAAATGAGTTCTGCGGTGTGAATTAACACGCAAAAGTTTTCTCGATCCACATCATATCAGTTGATCTGCATCAACGTTGGTGTGAAGAAAGTGTTACTGTTGACACATCAGTGATTGGCTTCCTTGTCCATGTTTTCTAATGAACTTGGGCACTTTTATATCCGATTATCGTATTTTGGATGCTTTGCAAAAATCCTTATTTTACCGGAAGAGCGTAACTGCTTGAAGCATTTAAGTATGATTGCTTTGATTTACATACCATTAACCAAATCCTTTAATTATAATCTTTATTAAATCGTAAACTTTTCCTGGTTGGGCCCAGCAGACATGGGCCACAGAGACACTGTATCCAACGCCGTCTTCGCCATAACTTCTGGAAGTTTCCCAACGACTTCAGAACCAATGGCGACGTTAATGGACCTTTTTCGTTTTTATTACCTGAGTAAAAAAACCCATTTCCATGCTAATTTCGACGCAGTGTGTTGAATCTTTTATGAAACTTCCAAATGCCCTTTTACGATTTCTGTTAGTGGATTGTCTGGCGCTTCCTCCATTTCTAAAGATAATGTCATATACATTTTCATCCATTATTAATAATTATAAAACAAGTGAACAAGTCTGGGAAACAAATTGCATAGCGACGATTAGAAAGTTGATAATGGCATTGTTAATATTGTATATTTGAGTCACACACATAGGTGAAATGTCACCCACGTAACTTGTAGTTCTGTGATGGGTATAGTGTTGCCCACTACCCCCTAGTTTTATTAACAAGGTACCTCCTTGGGTGTGGTTTGAAGTAACATCCTATTTTTGGGATCTTTTGAAGGGAATAGCTTTGATACCTGCATCTATAGGCCTGCTTGCTTCTAGGTGATGCTTGTGCTCCCTATTCCCTAGATATTGAAATTATTAGACAGCATCAAACAATCTTTTGCTTGGGGATGTTTGTTTGCAGCAGTATGCGACAGTGTGAGTTATCGCTACTTAACAGGTCATTGCTATATAGAGGTACGCTATTTGCAGGTTTTGGTGCATTCATATTCGTAACATTATACATATAACTAACATCCATGATAACATTACATGTACAACTAAGCAGTTATTACATGTTTATACTCAAGAAGTTAATTGAATTAAAAAAAGTACAGCATTTTCAATTTGAGAATGGGGGAAATATCATCCGAATAAAGGGTTTAGATATTTGCCATGGAAAAAAACGTGTAAGATATTGCTAAATCACCTTTGCAAGCTATAGTTTTTAGCACCAGTTTTGTGGATTCGCGTGTTTGGTTCTTGTGATATACATGTAGTAATTATATATATATATTTTTTTCTTTATTTCAGACGGACGGCAATGCAAATTTTTTGCGTGCGGCCCGGGCAGGAAATCTTGACAAGGTCTTGGAATACTTGAAAGGAAGCATAGACATAAACACTAGCAATGCGGTAAGTAAATTAGCATGTTTTGCATGTTTTTTATGATGGTGATGCATGCACGTAAAGGTGTTTAATTTGCAACACTGCAACATGCACTGCGATACCGGTACAGGTTATATTAAAATTGGTTCGGCTTGAACCTGAAACTGGATTTTTTTGTGGAAGCATACCAATTTATTGGTAGCGTCATCTCGTTATCCATATGAATGACCTGCTTATGTACCTAAATCAGCTTGCATTTGAATGCTTTGGTAAAATTTCCGGTTTTGCAACCATAACATCCGAGTTTATACGGTCGCGTCTGAAATGGCTTCAGTTGTGACTTTTGTGTTCAAACCCAATGATTCATCATAAACAAATTGAATTTTTACATTTTGCACAATTATTTTGTGCATGCTTGACATTTTTTTTTCTTTTACTATGAATTTTTTTTATTGAGATAATCTCTGTTTCACATTCTGGCCTATCGCGTTAAAGTCTTACTTTGATCAAAATCTGTTTAAAAAATCATAACTTATTCAAACCATAAATAATCCAGTTTTTCAGCATACATAGGATGGGGTACTTAACAAAACATACACAAAAAATTGAATTGTGTCTAAATATAACAGAAATGGGCGCAGTGTATCAAAATGATCGATATTCAAATACAGCAAAACCTGGGAAGATGATCACTTTTCTTAAAATGCTTTTAGAGCAATACATTTCTGTTATGAAAATTCTCTGTATAGTGACCACCTGTCTATTGCGTACAGTGACCAATGTGTACCACTTTTTCTGTCAGTCCTTCGGTGCATTTTTTCAATTAGAGTGAGTTTTTGGAAAACATTTCTGAAAATTACAACTGCTTAATTGAAAATTTACATGATTCAAATTAGACAGTCTTGTGTCAACACCATGTTCTCTGTACGTTGCACATTTTATGGGTGGTCACTTTTAGCAGGTTTTACTCCATGTTGAGTACATGTTCTTGAAACAAGAAGTGACTCATTTAGAATGATGTAAAATATGATGCGCAAGTGCCAAAATTCTCATTTTTTTTTTACAAAATGGCATAATGAAATGTTCTCATGTGAAGAACCTTATTTGAAAACATGAATGCAAAGAGGTTTTGTTTGGGAATAATAACACCTACAATGAATATAGGCGATGCCAGTGACTCATGACAAGACTGTTTTGCATGCATTGCATTTTGCCAGTCAATATCCCTCCTGAATTGTTCACATAAAGCCTGTACAAAGCTTAAAACGTATACATGGAGGATGAACTCACAGTTCAATATAACTCTAGTTGACTGCGTTTATGACATTACTTCAATAGCACTGTAAATGCATGTGTCGAATATTTTGTCGATGCCCTATTTTGGGAGTCTTGGTGCAAAAGTCTGTGTAAGCTTTGCAGAGCTTGTTGACGAGGGCACTAAGAACCATGTCTGTGTAGTTATTGATTTTTGAAATGCCAAACTATCATTCCCTCTCTGCGGTGTGCAATTTACACCATGCGAAGACTGCAGCGCGAGTCACAAAAAAAAAAAACAAGAAATTTAGACTATGCAATGGCAAAACAAATGAAGTAGATAATTGCACTGCTCATTATGTGTTCTTTTGTTTGCATCCATGAAGCTGAAAATAACGACTTTGGTTAGATGTAGCACTGAATTGGATCTATACATCAGTCATTTGCAATAAAAAAATTGATTGTTCATTTAAAGCTTAACTTCTTCTTCAGTTGCCACAGACCTGGTAAAGCAGGAGTTGTCAGGGAAATTGGATAACTGTGGAATAGTCAGGGAAAAGTAATTCATTCAGAAAAAGTTAGGGACAAGGAATTAATGCTAAAAAAGCTAGGGAAAAGTCAGTCATTCTGAAAAAGCTCGGGAAAAGTCAGTAATTCTGAAAATACCAGGGAAAAGTCAGTTATTCTGAAAAAAACCAGGGAAAGGTCAGTCATTCTGAAAAAGCTAGGGAAAGTCAGTCGTTCTGGAAAAGCCAGGGGAAAGTCAGTCATTCTGAAAATGCTAATGGAAAGTCAGTCATTCTGAAAAGGTTAGGGAAAAGTAATTCATTATGAAAACGTTATAAAGTAATTCATTTTGAAAAGGTTAGGGAAAAGTAATTCATTTTGAAAAGGTTAGGGAAAAGTAATTCATTTTGAAAAGGTTAGGGAAAAGTAATTCATTTTGAAAAGGTTAGGGAAAATTTATTCATTTTGAAAAGGTTAGGGAAAATTTATTCATTTTGAAAAAGTTAGGGAAAAGTAATTCATTTTGAAAAGGTTAGGGAGAAGTAATTCATTTTGAAAAAGGTTAGGGATAAGTAATTCATTTTGAAAAGGTTAGGGAAAAGTAATTTATTCTGAAAAGATTAGAGAAAAGTAATTCATTCTGAAACAGTCTGGGAAAAGTCCGTCATTTAAAAATAAAGCCAGAGACAAGTAATTCATGCAGAAAAAGTAGGGATAAGTCCTTAAATTTACAAATCTTGGCAAAAATAAAATTGAAATAATAAGATTTATTCCACTGCTTTCTTGACTTTGTTATTATCGTATTTCACCTAATGCAAAACCTTCACTGTTCAATTTGTATTTTTTTTGCCAATTATTAATTTGAAGTTGACATTGTATTTCTTCCCCCAGAATGGATTGAATGCCTTACACTTGGCCTCAAAAGAAGGCCATGTGAATGTGGTGACAGAACTGTTGAAGAGAGGCGCCAATGTTGATGCTGCCACCAAGGCAAGTGTTCCATGATTCTTATGTCTTATACATGTACATTATGTTACAATTTTAAATTTATATATTTTTTATTATGCGGTTTAGAAAGGGAACACAGCCTTACACATTGCCTCCCTCGCTGGACAAGAAGAAATAGTTAAAATATTGGTCCAACATGAAGCCTCCGTTAACGTCCAGTCGCAGAACGGCTTCACGCCGCTGTATATGGCAGCCCAAGAAAATCACGACAATGTAGTTCGTTTCCTGCTGTCCAACGGAGCCAATCAGAGTCTCGCAACCGAGGTACATGTATTCTCGTTATTAGTCATGAACACCGTTCCGCTACGTGAAGAAAAAGTACTAATGATGCTATTTCTCGTTAGGATGGGTTTACGCCACTTGCCGTGGCGCTACAACAGGGTCACGACAAAGTCGTGACAGTTCTGCTAGAGAATGATACGAGGGGCAAAGTCAGGTTACCGGCGCTACACATCGCATCCAAAAAGGACGATTGCAAAGCAGCAGCCCTTTTACTCCAAAATGATCATAATCCCGATGTCACGTCTAAGGTTAGATTTGTGCCGAAATACTCCCGCAAAGTACGTAACGTAAAGAAGGATGCTAAACATCTTTTTGTCTTTTAGAGCGGCTTTACACCTCTGCACATTGCTGCTCATTACGGCAATGAAAGCATTGCCAATCTGCTTCTCACCAGAGGAGCAGATGTCAATTACACGGCAAAGGTAGGACACGAGATCACGAGAACGGCTTATCGTAATGTTGCTACGCGGATGTATAATATCGTTTTTTTGTTTTTCAAAAATACAGCATAATATCACTCCTCTCCACGTTGCGTCAAAATGGGGGAAGACCAACATGGTTTCCCTCCTGGTGGAAAAGAATGCAAGCATCGATTCCAAAACCAGGGTACGTTACGTGTAATTCATACTAAAATATTCCTGCTAGCAAGATAAGACATTAGAGTGCGGTTACTTAGTTAGTGATTTAGAATATGGTATTTTTCGTGTAATGGCCCCCCTGACTTTGAAGACGTCTTTGCGGGAAAACATATTTTTTTGTGTAATAGCTCCCTATGCTTCAAAGGACAAGCACTTGTAAAAAGAGGGGCTGTTACACGAGTAAATATGGTATTTGTTAATCTGTTCTCCAGCATTATTCCGTCAATATAAGCTGTTATCCCTGGTCCACATCATGGAAACAATTTCATGAGACTCGAAACATTTTATAAAACATGAAACTCGAAACGTTTCATGAAACATGAAATTCTAAACATTTCATGAAAAATGAAACTCGAAACATTTCATGACAAAAATGTTGCACATGAAATGTTTTGATACCTATCTGGCACGGCAAGTTTCGTGAAGCAAGTTGTCCAAATCAATGCAACACCATTGAAACATTTCATGAAACAGTTTCATGTTTCATGGAAATGTTTTGATACCTATCTCGCGCAGCATGTTTTGTGAAACAAGTTGTCCAAACTAATGCAACAGCATTGAAACATTTCATGAAACAAATTCATGTTTCATGGAAATGTTTCCTTGGTGGTGACTAAGATTTCGGACATTTACAAAGTTTTTTTTTTCTTTGCTAGGACGGCTTAACGCCTTTGCATTGCGCTGCACGAAGCGGACATGATCAAGTGGTTGACCTACTGTTGGAAAAAGGCGCAGGAATGACAGCAAAAACTAAGGTACGTAAGCACGGATGTTACAAGCTGATCGTGTCCAACGATGCCCATGAAAATTTCAAACCTCCACCTAGTCGCCCCCGTTTCCTCGTTATATTTGTCAACATACCCACACGGCGCACCCCCGCTCCTGTCACCAACCCCCAAATCCCTGCAATGTCCCATCACCGCAACAACGCCATCTCCCATCAGTGCCCTATCCAATGGCAGTGCGTCCCCTCGCAGGAGGAGATAAATCTTCGGGAATAAAGAACGTGTGTCTTAGAAATTTTGATTGTAAGTTTAGGTTTGTTTCCGCTTTATCTAGAACGGTTTGGCGCCATTACACATGGCCGCCCAGGGCGATCACGTCGACAGCGCCCGCATCTTGCTCTATCACAAAGTTCCCGTCGACGACGTCACGATGGATTACCTGACTGCTCTGCACGTTGCCGCACATTGTGGCCATGTCAGGGTGGCGAAACTTCTTTTGGACCGCAAAGCCGATCCTAATTCCAGGGCGCTCAACGGATTTACACCCTTGCACATTGCCTGCAAAAAGAATCGCATCAAGGTGGTGGAGCTTCTATTGAAACACGGGGCCTCAATTGAAGCTACAACCGAGGTATTTTTGCATTTTGTTGTTATATTTGGTTCTCGTCTATGCTCGATTATCTAGTTCGTAACCGTCATTCATATCTTAATTCTGTAAAAACAGTCTGGACTTACGCCGCTACACGTTGCTTCCTTTATGGGATGCATGAATATCGTCATCTACTTGATCCAACACGGGAGCAATCCCGATGTTCCTACCGTGCGCGGAGAAACCCCGCTTCACTTAGCCGCAAGAGCCAACCAAATCGACATTATCAGAATCCTGTTGCGTAACGGAGCCCACGTTGATGCGAGAGCACGCGTACGTCTCTTTTTCATTGCCAGAATATTAGTTAGTCAAAGCGTATTCTTAAAATTTCTCCGTGACCGTTTAGGAACAGCAAACTCCTTTGCACATCGCTGCTCGTCTCGGAAATTCGGACATTGCCGCCCTGCTGCTTCAACACGGGGCTGCTGTGGACGCTACCACAAAAGACATGTACACCGCTCTTCACATCGCGTCAAAGGAGGAACAGGATGACGTGGCTTCTGTACTTTTGGAACAGGGTGCTGCCCTCACCGCCACCACCAAGGTCCGAAAATTCCCCTTTTGCAAGATAAGACGATGTGAACTTTTAACTTACGCTGACCGTAACTATTGTTTTTTTTGTTGAGCAGAAGGGATTTACTCCGCTTCATCTCGCTGCCAAATACGGTAACATGAAAGTTGCTCGCCTGCTGTTGCAGAGAGATGCTCCTGTCGATGCCCAAGGAAAGGTATGCATTTTGATCAATTTCTATTGCTTAGGAATTTTTGTTTAACCATGCGTTTTCAACTGCGGCGGGCAAATTTGTATCATTTCAGAATGGAGTTACTCCGCTGCACGTAGCCGCCCACTACGATCATCAAAACGTGGCTCTGTTGCTGTTGGACAAAGGGGCTTCTCCTCACGCCACTGCCAAAAACGGCTACACTCCGCTCCACATCTCTGCCAAGAAGAATCAAATGGACATCGCGACTACATTGTTGGAATACGGCGCTAAATCCAATTCGGAATCCAAGGTGACGATACGTTCGCGTGAGATGGAGAGATCTCGTAGAGTTTGACAAATTACTTCATTGTTCTTATCTCTGAAAATGTACTTATTTGGAATTGCATTGTCTTGTCGTACAGGCTGGCTTCACTCCGCTGCATCTGGCAGCGCAGGAAGGACACACTGATATGAGCACTCTGCTTCTCGAACATCATGCCGAGCCCAACGCCAAGGCAAAGGTAGAACTCTTTTCGATTTATGTATTTTTTTGATGTGTTTAACTGGTTTGTTACTGACACCGGTTATTTTTTAATCGCAAGAATGGACTCACACCGTTGCATCTCTGCGCCCAAGATGACCGAGTTAACGTTGCAGCCATTTTGGTTAAAAGCGGAGCAGAAATCGACCCGAAAACCAAGGTAGCGCATCGCTTAACGAGTGTTGTACATTTTTTAGTTCTAGGTATCGCTGGGCCGGGAATGCATGATCAGTTATCGCGGGATAACCGAAACAGAATTTAGTTTATTTCCCTGTTGTCATTTACTACCATATTTGCTCGTGTAAGGGCCCCACCTTGACTTTAACGAGATTTTTTGCAGGGAAAAAGAATGTATGTACTAAGCTAGCATTTAAGGGGGTTGCATACCAGAATAAGCCTTTTGTTCTATGTTAATTTTTTTTGTTTATGTAAATGTATGTTTCCTTTCATGGAAATATGTCTGTAAAGTTTATAATTGTAGAGGGTCTGGTAAACTTTAGACATATTTCCATGAAAGGAAATATACATATACATTAACAAAAAATGTTAACAAATAATAGAATATTTATGCTAGGTCCTACTACATTTCATTTCTTCCTATCAGTTTCCAAAATTAAATAAAAAATATTTTAGAACAAAAGGTTTTTTCTGGTATGCAACCCTCTTAATAATTTTGCCCCATCCGATGTTTAATACAATGTTCCATTATGCATGCATGTTTCGTTTAATAGTCCTACCCATGCTTCAAACTGTAAAAAATTGTAAAAAAGTAAGGGACCTTACATACGTGTGTGGAAACAGTTGAAATAACCCCCCTCCCCCTCGTTCTCTCTTTACGCTTAGGCTGGTTACACACCTTTGCACGTCGCTTGTCATTTCGGACAAATGAACATGGTGAGGTTCTTGCTCCAACACGGCGTGGATGTTAATGCCGTAACTGCCGTAAGTACACCGTGCATTATTTTTACTGCTGTCTTTGATTGCACTCTAGCGGAACGTTTATATCTAATCTCGCATTTTAGTTGGGATATACGCCATTGCATCAAGCGGCACAGCAAGGCCATTCTGTCATCATTAATCTACTTCTCGAGCATAGGGCATCGCCCAACGCAGTCACTAACGTAAGTTGCCTCGATCGTTAGAATACGATGTTTTTTGTAAAGATTCGTAGCCCCTATTTACATCGTTGATTTGCTTTTAACAGCAAGGGCAAACAGCGCTGTCGATTGCCCAGCGCTTGGGCTATATTTCTGTCGTCGAAACCCTCAAAGTGGTTACCGAAACCATAATTACAACCACAACCACTACTATTACCGAGGAGAAATATAAGGTCGTTGCTCCGGAAACAATGCAGGAAACATTCATGTCCGATTCGGAGGATGAAGGGGGTAAGTCCGTAATATTTTTTTGGCTCGATATCATTGAAAAATATTTCATTGTGAAATCAAATGGATTCTAGTTATTTTTGACACTTTGCGACCAGAAGCGGCTATCCAAATTATATGGATTTATCATTCTCTCGATTGAGTTCGTAAATCGTTCTAGTCGCAAGTACCGTAAATACTCGAATAAACCCCAGTTTGTTCATGAGGGTTATTCTAATGAACTCTGAGGTCTTGAATGAACCCCGGATGTTAGTGAATTCCCTAAGGTTGTGCACCTGACATTTTCAGATAGCTCTGTGCAATGTATGGGGGATTTCCCTTATTATTTAAATATCGGGCAAATAAATTACCGGTACTGTGGATTCTTGTTTCTGGTAAATTTTGTTATTTCTAATTTATTGATGCCTACTTTGAGGGAATAAAAATAATTAACCCCAGGCCAATGTTCCTTACTACATTATTAAATAAACCACCGGCTGTTTATTTGAGTGTTTACGGTAACCACACTGTGAACTAGAATTTCATTTTTTTCGTGGATTTTAAGGGTACGCCGAATTGGTAATTCTACGTTATCATAAATAATTTTTCTAATTATCGGAGAACTGAATTCCAATCGTGGAACTCGGTGCTTTTGCGTTAAATTAAATAACATGTAAATTATAAATTACACTTTATGTTTACGGATATTTTAACCAGTTCGCAAAATTTACTTTTACATTTTACTGGCGGTCAGAGAGTCAAAGTCGATTATAAAAATTAAAAAAAAATATTTTACTACAGATTTAACACCTTATCATACTTAATTTTATTATTTAAAACAGTAATTTGTACTGCAAATTAAAATTCATAACGAGATTTTAAATCAAAATGATACAATAGGTATTTTTAGCCAAATTTAGTAAATTTGGCCAGAATATCCAAAACTTTCATCCAGAAATGCCATCTGGTTCAGCACTCTGGAACTCTACGAGACTCTTTTTTGGATTTTATGGGATGTTAAAAATAAGGTGTTATACAATAATTAACTGTGCGAATCCTTTTTTTTTTTCAATGGAGTTGGTGTAAGAACATTTATGTTTTGCCTTGATTTGATATTAGTATTTTCGTATTGAACTCATTACCTCTTATTGCACTATAAAACAATGCACTCAATACTTATTGACACTACCTTTGATATGTTTGCATGCCTACTACTTGACCCTACACTGTCTTCATCTATGTTTGTGGTTTTTCTTTTTTACATTATTAATGACGTATGAATTGTAAAAATTACTGGCATGCACTACTTCTACTTTTTAAGCTTTTTGCTTGACAAGTCGATACCACATCTACACTACTCACTGCTTAATATTCCACAACATTGCCATTTCAATATTTGACTTTCGTACGAGTAGTCCGGTGGTTAGCACCCGTTGATTTTTAAATGCTTGAAATTGTTGACACAAGAATTTACTTTTCCAAATATGCCCCAGATTGTTTCAACGTCAAATATTAAATATGCAGTTGTACGTCAGGCAAAACGAGAAACCGATACTTAGAAACCAACATTTTTGTTTTGTTTTAAATGACCTTATTTTATTGTTGACCAACTTCAGTTTTTTTTTTTTTGCTATCGTTTTTATTTCATTTTAATTAGACTGACATCCTTTTTTACATTTCATTGAAATTGCCGCAAGGAGCAAAAAATTGCAAGATGAACTAGTTTTCAAGAAATGTTGGGTTTGTCTTGGTTTTTTGATGACATCACCTTAAAATTTGGAATATAGGCCTACTGTAGCTCTTATAATATCGGAAACATTTTTGAAATTATAACCTTGGTCAGTACCGAATTGACAGTGGCAGAGTATTAAAAAGCACTCGTAAGCTAATTGACAGAATTGAGTATGAATTGACCACCGAATTAGAATAACAGTGTTATTGTTGCAACCTCGGTCGAAGACTATTTTTACAAATAAATTAGAGAAAGAAATTACGGCTTAAGGCCAGCTATAATAAGCTGCCATAGGAAAACTAGACTCCTTTGCATGCATTTCGTGCCTTCGTTGATTGCCCAGAGATCCGAACGGTTGGTACTTGGCTTTTTTTTTATTCGGGAGGATGTTGAGGAAAAATTCAACTGTTTGCACAAAAAATGATACGACCGCATGCTTTTTTTCTGGTGTTTGCGGTGGGGAGGGTTAGGATAAAATGCATGAATTTTGATCTTTTCAAGTTATGACCTGTCCGAGTTTTGAAAACGCCATATCGCGGATGCCGTTTTTTTTCCAGACTTTTATCTGCATCCGAGTCTGATCTAAGCATAAGTTCCCAGCGCAGACACTAATCCTGCAGCACAGCCGATTATTAATTAATAACAGCTACCTCTAATCAAATTTGCCATTTTTTATTAATCGCATGCACGTGGAACCGGAATGCAGCCGCTCGTAGCGTTGCGGTGATGGGAATTTGGAGAATAATTAAAAAAAAAAACATAATTGTGTTGCTGAGTTTGGAGCCTGGACTGTATCTGGTACAGGGCTTTGTCGCCATGGTAAACATGTAGCTGAATTGGGGCTCCTTAAATTGTTATGCGCAGGTGACGATTACATGGATTCGGCCATCTATGGAAAGCCCACTCATGCAACTCACGTCTATCTTCCTTATTATGAAGGCGAAAAGCTGCTCACGCGTAAGTCTCAATCACTTGGCTGTCCCTTAAAACCCTGCTTCTTGACTCTTTACTTCCCATCTGTTTACTAACTACTTTTTGATTTATTTCTAAACTATCATCGCTTCTCGGAAGTTGTTTTTCTCTCAAATTGTGATGTTGCCGGCTTGATAGAGCTCTATTTCTCATTTACTTTTCAATTTTGTCGAGTTATTGGCCTTGATACCTCCAATCATGCAAACAATCTGGCCTGGCATGCAATCAGTGCTATGGGAATGATATGTTCCTAATAACTTAGATTGATTTGGAATAGTTGCAACTTGACCGATAATGCCAGTTGCCGTATTCAGGAATTTTCAATGCAATGTAATGTAGATTTTAGAAAATTATTTGTGATATCGGGCCTGATGACCAAGGTGAACATGGAAACACAACATTAAGTTGCCAAATGCTTAAGAAATGGGATTTTAAAGTTTAGCGAGTCGAAGCGGCTAATAGCGCCACGTTAGTCGACAGAACATTTTTTTTTACAAAATTTACAACAGAATCAGATATCATTATTTTTAAACAACTACTTTTGTTAAGGTTGACGCAAATTTGTTGCATGGAATAATAGACTTTTTGAAAATTTGTTCTCGGGATTGGTCGATGCATAAACCAGATACGATACATATGAAGCAATTTGTTCGGATTACTGTGGTTTTAAATAATATTCCAATTGTAGAAATGCAAAAATGAACAACTTATTATTGCTCAATTTTGTTTTCGTGTCTAGTTTGTGATTCAAACTTGTTTGGAGTAACAAAAAAATGTCATAGGATTGTAGCATGTCGCCATGAAAAATTGGAATAATTTGAAAATGGATTTTGAAATTTTAATTATTGGGAAATTGGATGATCTCACATTTTGAGGGGTAGGTTTAAACCATAAGGCAAAATAACAACCATGATTCCCTAGTACATTGCTAATAAAAAAATAACAAATTTTTCACTTTGTAATGTCAAATTTTGAAACACTGTTCCTGGTTTTAGGTCACTGAACCCATATAATTTCATGTGATATTTTTTTACACATTGAACACATGTCATACATCAGCATGTTTGTTCTTCAAATACTGCAATTTCTCACTAGTACGTTAAATTAGTATTGGCTTGATGGTTGTCCTTGGGCTAGTTTTTTTAATGATTTGCATGAATTTTTAGTAAATTCACTACATTTATTTATATATTTTTTTCATCTGCTTCAAATTTAAGATTTACACTTGCAGAATTTTATTATTTTTAGCCATGGTCTTTCGTCTCACTTTTATGCATCAGTTATTTGTTAATGCGCTAATCTTTCTGCTTTTGTTGCTTGTTAATTAAGTTACCGTGGCAACTGTCAACACAAATTTCTAATCTTGATATACATTACATGTATAATTTTTTTGAAAACATTGGCTTTACAATAACAAACTTTGTACTTTGTTTCCAAGATAAAAAAAAATACAAATCTATATAAAACTAGTTTAATTAATCAGCCTTTCAGTGGATTTCTACAGTAAATTCATTTTGAAATTGCTTGCCACTTAAGATTTGATAAAGTATACATTATCATTTTTATTAAAATTACAAGGTTTCACTTCTTGAATTGTGTCATTGCCACATGGATGCATATTGCTGTGCTATTTTTATGCTGGAAATCACATAGTTGTGTTTTGTTTTATCATCACAGTAGGGGAAGATACGATGTTCGGCGATCAGTCATACCGTTATCTGACCGTTGATGAAATGAAATCCCTGGGTGATGATTCTCTTCCCATTGATCCAACTAGGGATGAAAGGATCGAATCTCAACTGATGAAAGAATCAATGTCAGGTAATTCTATTTAATGCCTTTATATTTTCATGTCTTTTTAATCTTACGACATTGCGACATGTTTCCGTATGATTGCCTTTTAGAACTGGAAAACCTAGAATTGTCAGGGAAATTATATAGACCTGAAGTAGTCAGTAAAATGAATTGCTTTAAAAAAGTCACTTTGATTTTTGCGGCCGGCGTCTTGCCGAGGGTCTAAGAGCACTTTGACACATTCACTTGCCTAGGCCTCTCTATGACTTATGGCCCCTCAGGCTCTGTTAATTTAGGTCTAATTAGATTAGAGTGGGTACCTGGAGTGAAAATTGTATTGGACTCGAACGAGCTCTAAACTCGAGCGCTATTTTCCAATAGTAGCTGTCACTATTAATTCAGATATGATGGGGTTGAACTATTTTAAAGTGTTTGTTGTGTTCTAAAGCAATTTCTTTGAATTACAAGACAAGATGTTATTACGCAGCGGCATATAGATTTTTAAATATGTTCGCATTTTTTTTAGCTCCTATTACCACTGAAGAAGAGCAGCTGTCACCACAGCACGTCCAGCAAAGCTATGCCCAGTTCACCGAAAATTACGTGCCCGATAACATCGATATATCCCGCTCACCGATTCACGCAGGGTATGTTCGAAGTTATTACCCTTATAACACTTTGCGTAGTAGTTCATCCTACTTTTAGACCGCTGCCTTTGCTATTTTTCACAAGATTTGTCCATGTTAAGGGAAGGTTGTTCTAAATTGGCTGGCGCATTATATTCACTTTATAAAAAAAAAACTTTTCCTGATCTGAGCAAAATAGTTTTAGGCAAGGTGCACACGAGCGGTGCTGGTGCCATCCATTGGGATATTAGCGTCTCGTAGAATCGCAAGTCGACAGCACACGCACCGCTCATGTGCACCAGGCCTTACTGTTTGGGTTTGCGGTACGAGTTAATGGCGCAAAATCTTAGCTAAATTAGTTCAGCTTACAACGAAGAACAGAAATCTCGGTAATTTGTTTAATTTCCGAGGATATATTTCGCAAATTTTAAATGTGCAATTTTTCCCCATGACGTAATTTTTCTGCCTTGTCGCGGAAGTTATTCGTAACATTTTATAGGTTCGTATAGTCACCGGCATTGGTTTAGACTGTGTTTTATTTATTCTATTAATTTACACGTTTTAAAGCACGCTGGTTGATTGCAATATCTTCCCAATTTACTAAAAATTGCAGCAATTTTGTCATTTTAATATCTATCATCGTGCCCCGATTGCGCGAATTAATGAATTTGAGTTTGCAGCAGGAAAGTTGATCTATTCTCCTACATTTATATAATCGCATTGTCCCTAACCTACTTCAAATATAGATTTGCTTCGAGAGTTTTACGATTTTCTCATTTCCGTTTCCAGTCTTTCTGATATCTGAAGTTTTATAAATTGGCTGTGATTGGCTGAAACCCAGCATTCTTTTTAGTTCACTCGGCTTATCTTTGCTCGAAACCTTTCTTTTGCACTCCTTTCTATTTTCTGACTTATTTCATCCCTCTTCATATTCCTTTGCCGTTACTGTGATATCTTCCCCTGAAAAATGTCAGACTGTATTCAATACATTCGGAATTTTTTTTTTTTGAAATATATATATAACTGCGCTTGCCCTAACCGACGAGTCTCTCGATACGTTACTCAATTGTTAGCTTGCTTACGGGTCCTTTGAAAAGTGGCCGCATTTACTAATCGGTGCGGGTGTAAATGCCAAGGATTGATTTCCAATGTGTGCACCTTTTAGCCAAGATTCTTCTCCTCTTCCTTGGGCCAGTGACCAGAGACTCAATCAGATCTCCCCTGCTTTGAGTCAAGCCATTTCGGTGATCACGTCCACTTCGGAACGACACACTATCGCATCTTCGGAAGATTCTCACGCTTTAGATATGTACCGTACCTACCACTTAGTAGAAACGTACTTATCTGCTAGTCACGCATGGCATATTCCTATGTTTCTATTTTTTTTTTCACTTTCTGTCTCGACCAATCCCTAGTTAAGATCTTCACCTGTCGTTTGTTGGTCATACGAGTGTTGTGACTAAACGACGGCAGCCGACTAACGCATGCGTATTTCTATTTTTAGCAGCATGAATTTATCTAATTTTTTTGAATTAAATGTTGTGAATAACATTAAGTACTATAGGTATTTGCACGTAGTTATAATTTTGTAACTAATCTGGTATATTTTGATTTGCTAATTCTTCTTAACAAATATCTACGGTGTATATGACAATATTGACAATTGCAACCCCAACGGAAGCTATTGTTTTATGAAATGTATATACCCTGGGCAGTATAGGTTGAGATAGGACAACAAAACTATATATAGCCGACATCTTCGGTGCTATACTGAGCGTAGAATAACGAGCGTAGAATCAAAATATGTAGCTAGATTTTATTTCTTTCAAAAGTTAAAAAATACTAACATTACCGTATTTACTCGTGTAAGGGCCCAGCTTTTTTTAAATTTGTACGCAACATTCCCTAGCGTAATAATGTCCAGACTTTTCTCAACTATAGCACTTGATGGCAGGCATGAGGAATGGCCAAAAGGCATTTATTTACTGCTACCAAACTATATCCCCAAAATAGGATGTTAACATGGGTGGGGCTATTACACGAAATTATCATGTTAACACCATGCAGAAATCTCCACTTACAATATGTAGTAATGGTACACCTCCTATTAATGCATATTTCTGTATTATAAGACAAATATCCAGCGATGTTAACATGGGTGGGGCTATTACACGAATTTATCATGTTAACACCGTGCAGAAATTTCCACTTTCAATATTTAGTAATAATAATACACCTCCTATAAATGCATATTTCTATATTATAAAGCAAATATCCAGTGATTCATGATATAATATACTCGTATATGCATTTTAAACATTTTAATATTGAAATTGTAACTTCAACTTCAATAGATTTGCAGCGATGCCGGTATTGCGTAATACACGGTGAAAAAAGAAATGCATTTTACACTAGTAAATACGGTAGCTAAAATGTTTCAGCTTTTGACTGAAAGA
>JAQGCC010000929.1:0-28460 GCA_034698905.1 Xestoiulus laeticollis
TTTCGTTTGTGGTAGCGTTCGTGACGTCACGCGTGCTACCACGAGCTAACGCGGGTACCTAAAGAAAAGACGCCTCTTATAATGACAATTACACTCAGAACTTTAATTATGATTGCGGACATAATTGGAGATAATGATGTTATAATTTGCAAGAAATGTTTCTTCCACAAGGTTATCTAAGATTGGCCTGTCCTAGATTATCCTAAAGCTGTGCCTTGAGCGTTTGGCGCCAATGATTATGGTGTACATGTACTGGCACTTCATTTAATTAACATTAATGCTGTTAAAGTCGAAAAGGCAATTAATTTCCTATCAGCCTCCGTCACTGTACTAGTATACGAATCAAGCGCATTTCGGTAGAAATGCGATAAGTTTTGGTCTTCAAATTTTTTTCCTGAATAAAATCACATGAAGGTTAATTAAAGCCCCCTCCTTCCCCCCCCCTCACTATAAGTAACTTACTTACAGCGAACTATGATGCCCAACAAGATGGTGTGACTGTAGCACACTTTTCGTGTGGTATTAATATGCAGCACAAGTAAGGTACATACCACTGTGTCATTAATATACAATGTACGTATATGTCCTAAAAAGTGTCGAATTTACGTCGAAAACCCCATCATTGCGGTGTGTTTTGCCATTGAGAAATCCTCAGCACAAGCATATGCTATAGGCTACGATTGAAGTTGACAAAACGATCTCGTCAGAAGTTATTATGAACTGTCTATATGAAATCTGGCATATTTTTCATAGGTTATTTCATATATAATTTCAAAGTACTCAAATGATGCAATTTAAGATACGTTTTTCCTACCTCAGACTCTTATTACTGTTTCAGCAACATTCCGAAATTATATGTATGCAAATTAAGATAAACTTAATTCTATAATCAAAATTTAACCTTTGGTAAATCATTTAGATAAATAATAATAATAATACAATTTTAAATAATATTATCTTAGGGCCGGTTGCACCAACAGAGGTTAAAAATAACCTAGGGTTAACCTTCTAGTAACACTAGGTTAACCCACCTTTGCATTGCACAAGCATGGGTTAGGAGAAAATCTAGCCAAAGGTTAACCCAGCAAGTAGGCAGGGTTAACCTCAGGTTAATATTCTAGAATTTTTTTTTGAATTTTGTTCTAGAATTTTGTTTTCTGCATGTTGGAACATGAGTTCTATAACCCTGCGTTGTGTTATCAAGGGTTAATTATGGCAACACAAACAGCTCTCGATCCCAGGGTGTGGGGTTCAATCCCCGGTCGAGGTCGGTGGGAATTTTTCGAAAGGGCGAAATTGTTATAATGCAAAAATAAAAATTAAAAAATGCAGTAATTTTGTAGCTACTGCATGATCAAAATTTCATAATTTTCCCATTTATAGGGAATTTTTAAAAAATTAAAAACTAAAATACGCCACTAGGTGGCAGCAGGTACTCGCACGTTGTGAATACCAAAATAAAAACATGAAAAGTATTTTAGTTTTTAATTTTTTAAAAATTCCCTATAAATTGGAAAATTATGAACTTTTGATCATGCAGTAGCTACAAAAATACTGCATTTTTATCAATTTTTATTTTTTGTATTATAACATGTACATGTAGTTTTTTTAAAAGTATTTTTAAAATTTACCCATAGCAAAATATGCAGTTCAGTTCCCCCTTAATGCAATACACAAACCTTCAAATAAATTATATGAATTTAATTGTAAGAGTAAAAACGAAAAAGATTTTTTTATTATTACCAAAAAATACAAGACTGTTTGTAAAGTACATGTATATTTTTATTAATATCATAAGTAATTCCATTCCATTATTTGTATATATGTTTTTCGAGCTCGTCGTTTTTGAATGAACTTCTCGTCGGCTTGCAGCTTATTAATCTCGGCTGTCGACTTACGTAATGTTCGGCGTGCGGCTTCATATATATTCGTTGTCGGCTTACGTACTAATCGGCTATTAGCTTACTTTTTTTCTCGGCTGGCGGCTTGTTTATTTTGCCGACGAAATTTCATGAAAATGGGGAGGAAAAATTGGTTTGATTTCTGTTTAGATGAATATATTATTTCTTAAATTTAATTGGCAATCATGGCAGATAAAGATTTTGCACCTCTAAGTTCGGCGTGTGTCCGAGCGTTGAGCGATAAGATGTACGAAAAAAGGAAAACTGCGGCTTTGGAAATCGAGAAGTATGTCGATCTGCTACTGATGTTATGGTCAATCATGTAAAAATATGTAGAATATTTAGGATCTTATGTTCTTTTTAAAAGTTAGTCGAAATTCTGTTTCTTGGTTATTCATTAATAGTTTTCCAGTTGATAACTTCCTATAGTTAATCATTGGAATACATGTAATTTGAGGTTACATTTGATCATGAATCGACCTGTCTTGTACCAGTATAACCTTATGTAGCAATATTGGGCAGACATAGCTAGCTAATCAATCGATAAAGAAAAATTTGACGATTTGACCATTTCTTACGTTAATGAATAAATATTTCAGTTTATATGGCAAATTACAAATAAACGAAATCTTTCCAGCTTTAAAATTGCTATACGTTTTCTATATAACATTAAAACATTTCTTTCAACAAGCTCTCACTCACTATTAAACTCATAAAAGGTTGCACAACAAAGCTTTTTAGATTTGGATATTAAATTTTATATTTTAATTGTTTGCAGAATGGTCAAAGATTCGGTAGCAATGAAGAAAACGGAGGAAATCAAGAAATTAGTCAGAGTTTTGGGAAAGGAGTTCATCGCCTCACAAAATCCAAACAGCCGTAAAGGTGGCTTAATCGGTTTAGCAGCAATGGCGTTGGGATTAGGAAAGGTAAAGACAATTGGAATTTTAATACCAAAACTTCCTACATCGTGGATAAGATATGGTACAGTAGCTGATCTCATTATTTAATTATCCTAGGAAACATCGCATTACGTCGGCGATCTCGTCTTACCTATTCTGGATTGTTTCACGGACCAGGATAGCCGAACTCGCTATTATGCGTGCGAGGCCCTCTACAATGTGGTAAAGGTGTCTCGAGGGGCAGTTTTGCCGTTGTTCAATTCCATATTTAATGCCCTCAGTGTGCTCGTAGCAGATCCAGACCAAAACGTAAAAAATGCCTGTGAATTGCTTGATAGATTATTGAAGGCAAGTCTTGTGTATATTTTCGTGTTATTTTCAAATAGCTGTGCTAAGTCATAAACTTTAACCAAGACTAAATGCGTGATATATTTTATATTTTTAGGATATTGTAACCGAGAGTGCTTCCTTCGATTTGGTCGCTTTTATGCCTCTTTTGAGGGAGCGGATTTACACAAAAAACGCATTTGGAAAGCAATTTGTAGTATCTTGGGTAAGTTTAGAAAATTGACTTTTCTTTCCAAATCCTATGATTTGGGACTAATTTTTTATTTTTGCCTGAAACTTTAGATCTCTGTACTGGACTCTGTGCCTGACATCGACATGTTGATATTTCTTCCGGAAATATTAGATGGGCTATTAAATATTTTAGAAGGACCAACAATGGAAGTAAAGAAAAGGTGAGGAGTGTCTGATTTCTTTTGAAATATTTTCTGACACGTAAACTTCATAGGTTGCTTGGTTCGGAGTTCTTATTTCTATGCATCTTTGTACAGCTGCGAAACACTATTAGGAGAATTTTTACACAACATAATGAAAAATCCGTCCAGGGTCAATTTCTCGGCAATGGTCAACATCTTGATAACACGTTCCGAGTCATCAGGTTAGGTTTTGTTAAGAATCACAACTTTTGAATGCGTATCCTCAGTTTATCATCATCTTGATATCTCGTGTTAGACGAGTTTGTGCAGCATACTGCCCTCGTGTGGATCAAGGAGTTTATCACTTTGGCCGGGAGAACTATGCTTCCGTTCGTTTCGGGCATTTTGTCTGCAGTACTGCCAAGCGTCGGGTTTGACGAAAGCCGGAAATATATCCTTTTCAGAAACCGTTATTTGGTAGATTATTAAGCATACGATTTCTTAATTTTATCACTGATTCATGAGACTGCCAAGGCTGTGAACTGCTGTCTCATGCAGCTCATCACCGTAGAGGACGATCGTGATTTGCCAGAAGGCTCCGAGCAGGAGGACTTGGATTTGGCATCAGCCGAAAACAAGGGCATTCTGGTTGTGATGTCTCAACCAAATGACAAGTAAGATTTTGATGTTGCCCTATTTATTCTATTTAATTGTTTTTGTTTAATACGTTTGAAACATATTCTAAAGAGCTGTTTTAATGCGTATATTTATTATTTAATAATATAACTAATTGCAGATACGTTCAGCTGGATCTGGAAAAAGTAATCGATGCACTAACAGTGCATCTAATTCACACTTCCATGCAAACCAAAGTAGCTGCATTGAGATGGATTAATCATCTACATCAGAAAATTCCAAATAAAGTGAGAACCGGTTTAGATAATTGTTTTCATTTGAAAACTAGTTTTTGATTTCATTCCATTTTTGGTCAGATATTTCGCTACGTCGAAGCAATATTTCCAGTCCTTTTAAAAACCCTCAGCGATCCATCGGACGAGGTCGTGTTGCTAGATTTAGAAGTTCTAGCCGAGATTTCCTCCTCGCCCGCTGGCCTCAAATACCAGTGCAAGATGGACATGATCGTTCCGGAACCGGTGCTGCACTTAGTCTACCGCTCCTCCAACATGAATAGTTACTTCACCAAGTTTATGGTTAGCTTATTGAGCATTTTCAGCACCGATCGGCAGCTTTTGGAAGACAGAGGATCGTTCATCATCCGGTAAGCGACTTTTACACACCATTCTCCGCGTGTTTTTAAAGTTTAAATCACTTATGTTGGGGGTTATCTTCAAGGCAGCTTTGTCTCCTGCTGAACTCGGAAGACATCTATCGAACGCTGTCAGAGATCCTGTTGCACGAGGAAGACTTGCGATTCAGCCGCCACATGGTGCAAACGTTGAACACGATCCTGTTGACTTCCACCGAGTTGTTCGAACTGCGGAATCAGCTGAAAGATTTGGCAACAAACGTAAGCAATTGTTTTATATTTTAAAATGTGCAATGTTTTGAATCTAAGTGTAGTTTTGTGTCGTGCTTGCAACAGCTATTGTATTTTAAAAATTGGTGTTTTCAGGATAGCTGCTTATTGTTTTGCTGCCTTTATCGGACCTGGTGCCACAATCCTGTGTCTGTGATGTCTTTATGTCTTCTGACTCAAAACTACAGCCATGCTTGTGATTTGCTGCGGCATTTGTATCCTTTGTGATTTTCTCTCTCCGGTCATACGCTTGAATCTCGGATTTTTTTTAACCTTGGTATCTCTTTAGCGCGGATTTGGAAGTAACGGTAGATTTTCTCACCGAGATCGATAAATTGGTGCAACTCATCGAGTCTCCTATTTTTACTTGTAAGTTTGGTAGCTTCTTTACTTATAGTACACGGCCCATTGTTGTTGTGATAGTTCTGTACCTGCATAACATTTGCAAAATTCGTATGGCAGATCTACGCCTCCAGCTTCTGGATGCGCACCAGAATCCCCACCTCGTCAAAAGCCTGTACGGCTTACTGATGCTGCTTCCGCAAAGCGAAGCTTTTCACATGCTGAGGCGCAGACTCAATTGCGTCCCGAACATTCAGTTGATGCCACAGGAAAAAAGGCAAGACATTAGTTAGTTTAAGAGGGTTGCATACCAGAATAAGCCTTTTTTTCTAAGTTATTTTTTAATTTAATTTTGGAAACTGATCGGAACAAATGAAATGTACGAGGACCTAGCATAAATATTCTATTATTTGTTTAAATTTTTGTTTATGTATATTTTATGGAAATATGTCCGAATGCATGGAGGAGGGATTTGTAGGAATTTATTTATTTATCCAACATTGTAATCGATAATTTTATATCTTGTTCTAGCCAATCGGTGTGCCCCTCAACACGACCTTGCCTCAAGACGATCAGTTTCACAAAACTGCTCTCCCACTTCCAGGAGGTGCAGGAGAAGCATCGTAGCGCGTCCCGGATCATTAGATCACACTATGTCATAGAAACGACGTAGCTGTTCCGCAGTCAGTTAATCTCCAGAACTCGCGAAAGGTTTGCAACGAGACTCAGAAATTGTGACCTTTACGAGCGGCCGGAAACGTCCGACGTGACGTACAACTAATCTAAAGTTTGGCAAATTTTCGTACACTTTTTTGTATTTAATTTGCCCTCGTGTAACACCAAATTAAGGTGCATTCCAATAAATCTAACGTTCGTTTTACAAATAAGGTATGATTCAAATTCTCTCAAATTTTGTAATCTGCAAATTCCTGATTATGCAATTATTTGCTTTCGAATTTCCCACATTTTTTGGTGCTGCCATCTAACAGGGCGTTGACATTGACCTCGTTTCATGACAACTTGCAGGAACTCCCACTGTTGGAACATTGTGCTACTGACATGGCAGAGCAAGTGGTATTAATGATTCTGAAAACATCTGGTTGCGGCAGGTATAGTGGGCTGCTCACCTTGACCTAACATTTTGTTCACATGTGCATCAAGGAATGGTTTGTGAGTATTTAATATACAATCAATATAGATGTAATTAATAAATTATACATGCATCCTGTATTGGATCGAAATTTGTTCCTGTAATTAATTACAGCATAAATTATATGCTAAGTATAAATGACAAGCATTTGGTAATTATATGCTCGGCTAGAAATCCTTTAGAATTGTATGCCACTTTTGTTGCTGTTCTAATTTATATTCAAAAGTGCTAAATTCAGGAATATAAGTGTCACTCGGTAACTACCGCAATTGTAGACTTTGTCATTTTAATTCAATTAACTCTGTACCCTTGCAGTCGGTTTAACGTCTTGTGGGGCCGAGATGGCATTACGAGACTCGAATGTCTGAACTCGATAAGGTTGCAGTGTCTGCAGATTTTCGCATCATATTCTTAATCACCCTCTTCATGACACTTTCAGAAACTGATGGCTCAAGATTTGCCTGATAAGTGTAGTTGATAAGTTGTAACACGTGGTTTTTAATTAGCTAGATTAACTCACTTATATAGCCAAGGTCTCGACATTCATTGTTATCTTGGCGGAAATTGCGATAAGTTGGCAGCGGGACAAATATGTTCTTCGAGTAGGAATTTTCTATGGCAGACATGGTTAACACAACAAAAATTGTTTAGTGCAGAATAGAAAAAAATAATCGGGTCAAGATCGGAAACTATAGTTTTGCGTCATAAGTGATACGTCCGGTTGATATGCATTCCGGTTACAGCATTGATTGGTAAGTTGTAGATTTTCTTGTAACCTTGCTGGATTTTTCTGAGAACTAGAACAACTTGTTCTTCTTCAAATTTCAAAATCCACCATCATCGCCTGCATTTTTTTTTCAGAATTATATCTGTAACAATGCCGAAGTACGCAACCCGTCACCGCAATTACCTCGTCGACTTCCTGGCCGTGGTGTTCGGTACTGGGGCCTGGATCGCCGTGAATGGAATGTGGGTGGAACTTCCCATTCTGGTTCCTAACCTGCCCGAGGGCTGGAGCCTTCCCTCGTACCTATCCGTCATCACCCAAGTGGCCAACGTGGGGCCCATTGCTTATGGCGTCCTGCATAGGTTTTGGCCGCGGGTGGTTAGCGAGACCGCAACCACCTTCCTCATGATGACCGTCGGAGTGGTTGCCTGCCTTCTGCTCGGTCTCCTATGGCAGACAACGGCCTTTGTCAGCGGCGTGGAACACAGCGTGGCGTTGTTTGGTCTGGTGTTCTTCGTATCCATCGTGGATTGCACCTCTTCGGTCGTCTTTCTGCCTTTCATGGGGGCCTTCAAGGACATATATCTGCTTTCGTATTTTATCGGCGAGGGCCTCAGCGGCTTCCTGCCAAGCATAGTGGCTCTAGCGCAGGGCGTCGGCGGAAACCCAGAGTGTAACAAAACGCTGCAGTACAACGAGACCGCCACCACCGTCATGCCGGAATACACCTCGCCGCCGCTTTTTTCGGTAGATGCGTTCTTCTACATTCTAATGGGCATGATGGCAGCTAGCTTCCTGGCGTTCATCCTGTTGCGGTATCTGCCTGCAGCTGCAAGAGAGCATGTGGAAACTTTTGATGTCAAGGTAGGCATAGATGATCTAACAATATCTGCAATTTTAAAGTCTTAAGAGGGTTGCATACAAGAATAAGCCTTCATTCTAAACATTTTTCTATTTAATTTTGGAAACTGATAGGAACATGGAATGTACGAGAAGCTAGCATAAATATTCAATAATTTATTTTTTTTTGTTTATGTATACATGTATGTATATTCCATTAAAAAATAATAGCGTGGTGCGTATATACACGTAATTTGATTCCAAGGTGCAACAAACACATTTCAAAAGTTCAATAATATTTAAATAGCACAAATTTGATAACAAATATTACACAACATTATTACCACATGGCCAATTTTTTTTCAACATTTAGTTATCTTTTTTTTGGCTTATATCTAGGACTTTCAAGTAATTGCCTGGTTATATCTTATCACAATATAAACATGGAATTACACCAAAATAAATTTAATTCAGATTGTCTACACCAATATTTTGAAATTAAATTAGCATTGTTTAACTCGCTTAAATTTACTTCACATTTAAATTAAATCAAATCACAGGTATAAAAGTTAATAAAAAGTTTGTTTTATGTTAATTTTTTCTTTGACATTTCAGCCAGCTAGTGTAAATTCGCCAGTGGAAAACCCTTCTTCGAGCGAAGATTCCGGCGTCCACGAAACTGCAAGGATTTATGAGACCAGCGACGGAACCAGCTCTACCTATGGCACGGACGACCAATCGGACTTCGGCAAACTCAAACCGGCTGCAGTGCCGCCGTTGCGATCGTCCACCTATTTTTATCTTCTCTTCATCCAGGCATGGGTGTCATTTTTCCAGAACGGCGTCCTTTTGTCAGTCCAGTCATACTCTTGTTTGCCCTATGGAAACCTGGCTTATCACTTGGTTGTTACATTATCAAACATTGCAAATCCCATCGCCTGTTTCCTGGCATTCTTCTACCCAAGTCACAGCATCTGGATCATCACACTGGAAACTTGCTTAGGCTCGCTGATCGGTGCTTATATTTTGGTCCTCGCAGTTCTGAGTCCAACCCCACCACTCACCGGTTCCGAGTGGGGAACAGTTCTCGTGGTGAGTGAACTCGTTTTCAGCCATTTTACATTTTTTTAAATATGGAATCACTGACGACTTTATCCTTTTAGGTAGTGGCTTGGATTCTTTTCATTGGTTTTGCAAGCCATATTAAAGCATCCCTAGCCACGATATTCCTCACCAAGAGCAAGCGGGCCTTGTTCTGGTGCGGTGCCGTCACACAGGTTGGCTCGGCCATCGGAGCAGTGCTCATGTTCCTACTAGTGAACGTTTACTACTTCTTTAAGTCATACGACCCTTGCTTTTCTTGATCTAACTTTTTATACGTGTCACGGTTTTCCATTCTTCGAGATTACACGGACCGGGACCGGTAATCCGAAGGAATCTCAAGTTGACTATAGTCAAGTTTCATTGACTCGAATTTTGAACTTTGCGGCTGCGTTTTAACAGAAGAGCTTTTATCTTTTGTTGTTGTAAATACCAGGATTTTAATGCATTTGCAACGAGACATTCCATGTTTTTAATGGCTTGCTTTACGATATCAATTACCAAAGATCATTGGAGAAATGGTATTGCGAGGCAACAGAGATGCACAGAGAGTCCTTCGTTAAAATCAGATCGATTTATTCGGAAGAGTAAGTTTTGAACCTTAAGCTTGTAGTATTTGACAATTAGACAGTTGGTAGTCTGAAAACTATGTACAGGTATATCAATTAAAAGCCTCATCTCCGTATAATAACTTATTGAATTTATGTCAACTAGCAAGACAGATCAGTTTCACGTTTTGGCCGTTGTGGCATCGCTTAATTCTCGCTTATCCTGGAACTCTTTTAGTACAGCTTTCATAAGAGCTTCTAGAAAAGTTTCCAAATCTGCAGTTTCACTCTGGACAGAAAAAAAAATCGACATAGCTCGGTATAAATATTTACATCACAAAATTTCAACCAAACGAGATGAATGGTAATTTGTTACCTGTAAAAATTGTGCATGTGCCATCAGTGGCAATTTCCTTAAAGTTCTCCCACTTAAGCCAACGCTTTTTCTGGAATTAAGAAAAAAAGTTTTTAATAGAAGACCCATCGCCTTAACCCTTACTAACACTTCAAAAAGTTCTTGCTTACTCTGCAATTTCGTACAGTTTCCTGGTCAACATTGTGGTGGAGTTGTTCTCGATCTTCAATATGAAGTGCAGCTGACGCAAGCTCAACAAGCTCTCTGCTTGACAAAGGATTCCCGCCTAGAACCGTAAACGAATGAATTATTTATTTGGCCAGGCACAAATAAATTTCCTCCCGATTCGCAAAGACCGCTTACCCGAATCAGTTCTGTGATACAAGAGAAGTAAATGTTGTAAATGGCCGATACGCATGGCAGCCCGATGTACTGCTTGATGTCGGCACGATCGACGAATGCAAGATCAATTGCGCCGGTGATGTTCGACGTGGTGAGTATTAATACGTTTGGATACCTTCAAATCGAAAAAAAAAGTATGTTAGTTCTCATGTTAGTTCTAATTTAATAACTTTCTTTAGCACACCGACGTTTTTTGTTACATACCTGCGAATCTGGTCAATCTGTGTCAGCAGCGCATTTACCACTCTGATGGAATCTGATGGCTCGCTACCAGCCATTGCCGATGTTCTAGCATGCGTTAAACTTTCAACCTCGTCGATTAGAAGAATGACTAGTGCATCACTGTCTTCAATCACGCCTCTCAAGGTCTGGAAAAGTTTCATCACCAATTTTCCGCTCTGGAAATTTTTACAATACACGCTTTAGATATAGCATATAAACATTTTCCCCCGAAATGCCAATCGTGTCAAAGACTTACCTCCGAAAACCACTTTGAGAACAGACTGTGACTGTTGATTTCGATCAGTTGTCCGTACTTGTAACGATGACTGAATCGAATGCTCAACTTCTGTGCTAAAGCACGGCAAAGCGACGTTTTTCCAGTTCCTGGTGGGCCTTGATTCAAAAGGTATTTTGAATATTCGGCATCACATTATTTGTAAACAAACCTTAAAAGCTTTTAATATTTACCATGCAGTAATACAACGCGATTACAAGTAATAACGGCGCTGTTCACTTGTTTGTCAGAAAACAATAAAGTTGACGAGACATAGTTTAACAGCTGCGAAAGAAATAGGTTGGTAAATTTTTGCCAAATATCGTATCAGAAATTTTGTATAGCAAAAGTTATTCAACCTTTGATTTGATATCCGATTCATAGACCAATGTCTCCCAAATACCATGAAAGTCTGCCGACGGCAAAATCCACTGTTGTGCCGCTGCAAGCTCCGAATCGCCCTCCTCGCATGTGAACATCTCCATGCCCGGTTCATCGTACGTAAGCTGGTAAGGGTGGATTCTGATGTCTGCTACATTAATATCAATTTCCTACGACAGATTAATTAATTCCAAAAAATGAGTTACAGGTTTGACAGATTTTTAAGAAATTGTTAGCAGTGCCCTACCTTCTCTAAATCAACATCACAAATGCTTATTCTTTCTACAGATTTGCCTAGCTCTGTACCTTTAAAATCCTTCAAAATAATTTCATTGTAACCTGTGTTCCTATCTAGGTTAGAACCTAATGTGTCGAGGTAGTCACGAGTTTGCAATAGAATCGCTTTGGCAGGTAGCGTACTGGAAATAATGAATAGTTTAGTTAAACATTAGTAGCTTAGAATACAACAAAAATATAAATAATTTATCAAAGATTACTTATTAATGATATACATGTATAATTATTTCCATTTCATTACAAAGTTGTATACACATTAGATTTTCTAGGCCTAAACTGTCATCCACTCATAGACAAAATTGAATGCTATACTCACCATGTCGGCCGAAGCAGTACTTCCACGTGTAAAACTGGCCTAGTAGACGCATTTAATCCGTTCATTTTAATTATTGGTAAAATTTTAACGTAATGAGAATGATTTTAAGTAGACACGTTTTAAATTTGCCTCAAATTCGACTTTGTAATTTTGTATTATGCATTGTGACCAGATCTACACTTTGAGCTTTCAAAATACACTCTTGATTTTGAGTATTGTTCGCCAAAAAATTAAGAATTTGTTTTAAAAAATGCATAAATTTGATCTTAAAAAGAAAAAAATTATTGTACTTATTTTTTATATTTTCATTTTATTGGTTTTTTATTAATCTGAAATTATGACAGTGTGACCAGTTAGTCTCATCATGTCAACTGATTTGTTCGTTCGTACATGTTTCTCGTCTCCAAACATATCCATTAATTTGAGTTTGAATTCGTAATTAATTTCTATCTGCTGAATAAATAACGTCAGTGAACATCTCCTTTTATTGTTGACATGAACAGGTTATCGGTATTCAGGTTTTTTAAGCTACAGGTAATAACTTTTTTGTGTACATCAATCTACACAAAGATTGTTGTATATAATCAGGGCTTATCAGGCATAGGAAGCATCGCCATCTATTGATAGAACTTTGCAACATGCACATTTTTAAATAAAATTGATTAATTAAATTCACCACCGAATAATTAATCAATATAGAGGGGGATTATCAGCAAATATAACTCATGACGACATCTTTATTGTCTGTACATACATTGTCATTATGCAAATTGTTCAAAGTTTTGTGAATGAACTTGTTAACTCTAGCGTGTTAACTTCAGCTACATATAGGTTGTACTGGCATCTACACTGTACATGTATAAGCTTATAGTGTTCCTCATTACATGTAGTTGAATATTTATGTCTCTTTAAGGCGACTCGGTTTCTAGCATCGCAGTCAGGTGCTCAAAGTTTGGTTGGAGAGCAGAGAATGACCGAGATCCTGCAAAAAAGCTTCCCGAAGGCGAAGGAGATCATGGTGCAGGACATCTCAGGTGACTGAAGCACGGATTTAGTATTGTTGCCCTCGCAGTGCATGCCTCCTATGACCACAGAGAGGTTTGCCGCATTTCGACGGTCTCGTTGTGGCAGTCCGTGGAAAGTGACCTGATGCTCGTCTTGTTGACTGTTGTTAAAGGTGGCTGTGGGGCCATGTACGACGTTGTTATAGAATCTGAAGACTTCGCCGGCAAGAGTCGCGTGCATCAGCACCGTATGGTGAACGAGGTGGGTGTGTGCTTTTTTTCTTTGTAGATTTTAAGACATGTCAGGGTCTATGCTATTCGTGTTTATTGTGCAAGCATTCGTATAGGCACCGGCTTTTTTTTAAATAAAGCAATAATGCTGAACAGAAATGCTGTTCTTGTAAATCTGACAAGTGTCATCGAACGTTTCAAATGTTCATGCATTTTGTACAAATGCAAACTGTTTCTTACATGTTCAGGCCCTAAAAGAAGAGATTAAAGAAATGCACGGGCTTAGGATATCAACTTCAGTACCGCAACAAGGAAATCAGGAGTAATGGGATGTACTTGCGTAATTCTCCCATATTCAAGTGACCTAATATTTGTGTTTGTCAAGCACGTGGCAGTTTTACCGATGATGTATTATTATCTTAATTTCTTAGATCTAATAAATTGTTGATTTATAGCGAATTTTTCGATAATCTTTTTTTGTGAATTTATGAAAAGCATTCCTAAGACTACGCTAACCATCTGTAAACAATACTATTTGTTGAATCATATTGCCTTAACGAACACACTTAAATTTATCGTCAATTGGCGACACAAAAGTTAATATCATTGTAGTCGAAGCCAACGTTTGAATTCAAATTTGGAAGCGGGTCGTTGTTTTGTCTACACGTTCCTTGTTTCAATTTGTTTTGCGAACTCCATGACTCATAGGATTAAGGAGGCTAGATTATCAAAATACATTGAAAAAACAATTGTGTAATATGTTCATAAATATTATGATTATGAGACAATAGACACTGTCCCCACCAATCCCCACCAAGGACACTGTCAGGTAGGGAGTTTGACTGGGGCGGTACATCTGTCAAAAGGTAAAGCAGGTGTCCTAAGGCCAGCTTAGCGAGGACTCCATATCCACCACTATTTGCCTGCTATTTCATGTTGGGTTTTTTTTCGAAACAGGTTCTATTTAGCCTTATTGGGGATTTTGCTTAAAAAAATAAGGCAAATGGGGACATATCAACATGAACAAGGAAAATGCTCTTATCAATTGTTTCAAAATGCATTTTCATTGGTCCAGTAGGAAATATCTTTTGAAATTTTGATTGAACTTAACACGTATAGGGTCCGCCCAAGTGTAATTACCCTAAATGGAAAACCAATCAGGCAGATTTTCCTTATAGGTTTCCTCAGAAATAAAACTAATTAACAATGGGGAACATATCACTTTGCAAATTCACTATTTGACATAGTTTTATTACCATTTAGTGGTTTTTACCCTATAACCAAAATGTTAACCCTCCTGCAATTTTTCTTTCAATTTTCTGAAATTATTACTTTTATTACAACCTTTTGATCTTTTTATTTTAAACTTCAGTATCCCAACGATTTTTCCACAAATTATTTCTTTTCTGTTTTTTTACTTCTAAATTTATCATTATTAGGACCCCATTTCTTTTGCCATGTTTTTTCAAAAAAATCACAGCAGGTTCCTAAGGCAATCTTATTAAGCATAAGGTCAAGTTTGAGATCAAGCAATGACTCTCTTTTTTTTTTTTTTGAAGTCATGGTGCTCTTTTGTAGAACTATCAGTCAAATTTCCCCCCTATTTCTCTCGGTTAAACCATCCGAGACACATGTAGACATTTTTGGGAATTCCCATTATGCGAATGACCCCAGCTGCATGCTTCATGCAGGTTTGCAGATGACAAAATTTGAAAAATGATAATTATCTTGACGTTTTAAGATGTCAAAATAATATTGGGTTGCGCTATGTTTCAGTATCTGTTCAGTTTTTTAGTTGTTGCAAAATGCTGATTGATTAGCGTATTGGCAAAGCATACATGTACATGTCAATATCCTATCGATTGAGGATAAATCTAGCAAAATCAATAATGTATCAAACTTCAGGGAAATTTGGGATGTTTTCCTAGAAAGTTCATAATTTGCAGTAATAATGATAAGCTATGGGAATAATTACCTAAAAGAACGAGATTTGCTGTGGGAAGTTTTATAAAAGGAGTAAGCTTGTATAACATTAGCCTACGAATATATAGTATCTCATTTCAAAAGATTGCTAATGAAATAGTAACCATATACACTTTTGTAAATGTTTAACATTTAGATATCTTCCTCAACATTTGTCATTAATGACCTTTGGCTAGGCACTGCAACGTGCTATGATTCGCTAATTAAAGAGAAGGAAGGCATCCTGGAGAGGAACTTCCTTGTATATATTAGTTAGCTGGCTTTCCATTGGGCAGTTTTTGCTTTGTATTTGGCCATATTTTTGTTTGAGTACATAAATCTCGTTTTGGCATCTGTGAAATACTCCAGGAATTTCCCTACGTTTCTTCCTACTATTGGTGAATTTACCAAGATTTTACCCGACTTTTCATTCATTCAAAAACCGAAGGGAGGGAAGTGCTGAAATTTTGGGGAAAATGTCGCAATCTTTGATAAGGAAAACTGAATGAAACTAAAGCTGAACATTTTTCAGAATAAGAATTTATTTTTCTACTTCTTGTTTCTTATTCTTATGAATAAATCTTAGGAATGATAAGGTTTATTTCGATTTATAAACATAATAAGTGTCCAGTCGTTTTTGGGATTAAAAGGTATTTCAGAGGTTAAAATTTATCTGAAGTCTGATGATTTACATGTGCCAAACTCTCTTAAGAAATTTAATTGAGAATTTTTTTTTTAAAGTGAGTGTCTTTATTCTGTTCGATTAAATGCCATTATAGCTAGTTTGTGTTTTATGCAAATTGGATTCATCTAGTTTAGTTGAGCAATCAGTTGCCAGTTCACAGAATGGCCTACTTTTCCTGTGTGTGAATGCACGACGGTTTAGTCAAAACGGCACTTTAATATTTTGAGCTTGCATTACCGTACAACTGGAATTTTGCCGTTATGAAAGTTTTTATTCCATGAACTGGCTTTTGAAAAATCTGCTGATTATATCAGAGGAAGTCGTTGGCAAAATTTTCCCAGAACCCTTATTAAAATGAAAGCAAAATGTAAAAAAAATATACAGCAAAAATATTTTCAAAATATAAAAAATACAAAAATAATACATGTATATATACCATAATTGTTTCAAGTAATGTATACGTTTATTTTATATTTTATTATATCGAATTACATGTAGGCCTACTGTATAATGCTGAAAATTTTTTCATATGGATGCTTAAAATTATGTTTTTCTGATAACGCGTTAGGCTATAACACTATATAGGGAAAATAATTCTTATAAAGCTGAAACTATATTTTTATATGTTTATAGCTATATAAGACTTTAAAAAATATATTTATAAACATTTTATATATAAATGATATGAATTCTTTCAATGATGGTTATACGCTCTAAAAAGTCATCAACAAATTATTACCATAAATATTTCTTTTAATCAATTAAATATCTTTTAAATGTCAATTGATTGTTTGTTAGAACAAAGTGCTTTGATCTCAATTAAATGTTCTTTTCTATTATAAAAGATTATTAGCTTATTGGGAATCAATTTTCCCATTTATACAATGTATACATAGAAAAGTTTAGTTTGACCTTCTATTTAATTTTTTTAAAATTCAAGATCAGCTGTAAACAACTTTCATTTCCACTCTTTTTTTATGGAAAAGTGTAAATAACCCCGAACGTATACAATGAGTGTACTTATATATTTTTCTATAAAACCAGTAGCGGACAATTGTCCAGATCTGCCCTTATTACATACTTGCAACGCCCCTATTACCAATACAAGAGGATGTAGTATGCATTGAGCGGACTGACGTTCATTGGCTGGGAAATCCCTTGGATAGCAATTCTTGGAAAACTACGCTTGCTAAGGAGAGGTATTTCCCTATTTCTAAACGCTCTATGAGGATGTACACATGCAGGCATGTATATAATGATAGAAGAGAGCAATAACTCGGACAGTTACCCCGCCGCTGGTAGAGTGCGTGCAGGCTTCATTCAACACTCCACATTTTTCAAGGATTATTCTACAAAATTATAGAACTTGCAGAACATGGATCTTCCTTTAAGTTTGGATAAAACATACACTGTGATTGCCACAACCATTTTAGTGTTTTGTGCCAAGGATTACGTTCTTGCGACGTTGTGGACAGTAGTTGAAAAAATCGTCAAACTTTTAACTGAAAAAGGAGCAGAAGACACGTGTACCACGGATTGTTATAAACTAAAGGTGGGAGATTATGAAAGTTCTGACAGAATGAAGCGGTTGTTGACCTGTAGAGAGTAAGTAGATTTTTTATGAACATTATTTTACGTGGAAAAAATGTTTTGGCTTGACTTGGTTTTATCTTCTCAGTTAGTTTTGTTGTTTTTATTTACATGTAGTGCATTACATTTTATACTTGTAGAAATTGAACACTTAAGTGACAAAAGTTGTAAAGTTGGGTAAAGCTTTTATCTTTAAAAATAGTTATGTATTTTTTTAAAAAATAATTTAGGCAATAATTTACACTTTTGAAGTTTTACAAAGCTGTTTACTTTTAAAACATTTTTTTTGGTAAACCTTTTTCGAAAAGTGTTTTCAAATAATTTAAGAAATGAAATGAATGAATTTGTACGAATCATCATGTTTTAACACCTAATTTGGCAACAATTAGGTTATTACATGGAATTACTTAACACACTTTTTATAAACGAATCAATATTGTAAGGCAATCCCCATTCGCCTTGGCTTGAAAACAGGTTTGGGATTCATCTAATTGCCATTTTTTCCTGAAAATCAAGTTTCTTCCCGGCAGTATTGAATCATGTTTTCTGATTTTCCCCAACATTTCATCATCACGCGAAATAGGAGGAAGATCCTCCCTGTAGGCGTTGCGTATCCTTAATTTTTTGGGCCAAACATGGGTGGATTTTTATGTCTTAACATTCATGTGTGTTTTCACGGAAATTCCACTCAATTAGCCCTCAACCTGTTTGTAGATTAGAACTGGAATGAGGGAGGATTAAGACATTTATAGTTTTTTCCAGAAAAAAAAAATCAAAGACAATCCCATTTTTTATTATTATTAAATCAATTATGATAATTACAGGCAAAAAAAAAACTTGTGACATCAGCTGCATTTAAAGTCATTAAAAATCTCGATCCTCATGATAAGCATATCTAAAAGCTTCCTGCTTGTTCTGGGTTTTCCAATGATGGACCAAATTCCCCATCCATTAGATACAAGGGCACTTGAAAACAAGCTTCGAAAAACAAGCCTTGATTAACCTTAATCTAAATTTTTCAAGTATATGTAACAGCTTATTGATTACTTAATTTATCCACCATAGTCCTTGAAGAATACCACGATCTATTCTGAATATTTTGCAAGAACCCAAACTGGCCAATGCTTTTTTTTCCACACCTGTGTTCCAAAACCTCAAAAATATGAGATAAATTCTAATTTTATAATTTTTCCTCATTGTCTTCCAGGATTTCTGACCTACTCATCGTCCAGACCCTCGGCTGGGCAACTCTGCTGTTGCTTACCACCACTCCAGCACTGTCCAACGCCTTCCTACTTGCTAGCGAGCTGCCTTCCTACCATGTCATCGTACTGCTCATCAGCGTCCATATCGGAAAGCTAGTCTACAAGTGCTTTTTCCACTTTTTTGTCAAACTGAGCCTTCACAATGCCATCCACTGTGCCATCATGGCACTCTGCTACATAGCATTCTTGTTCCCTGGAGCCTGCACCATCATCGCCTTGGTCGGTCTGCTCAGCGATTCTGCAAATGTCCACCAGCCGGTCAACAAGATAATGGACCAGTGGGGAGTGGCATGCTATTCCAAATGGCGAGTGGTGGCCTATGGCTTTGGATTGATCACCACATTGGTGGTGCGGTGCTTGCTGCCACTGACCCTTGTCATAACGGCTGTGAGTTTCGGCAGTCCTGTACTCATGAGTAGGGCAAGTCTTGCACTGTTCTTTTTCTTCCTCACCTACTTGGCAGCCGTCAACATCTTCCTGATGGTCAACGTGACCTCACGTTTCCAAGATGCCAAGCAACTCCGATGTCTGTACTTGAGTGCTTCGGAGGGATATGACAGGACTATGGAGCTCGCGCTCAGAATGGACAGGAAGTACTCCAAAAACAGGGGGGAGGTACAGAGCCCACCGGACGTGACTATGGTGGCCACCATAGCATAGTTCATGGCAAGAATCCTATAATCCATAACGTACCAAAGCAATCCAATATGACTGCGCCCATGTCGGTCAAGGGCCGATAGTGAGGAAGGAGAATATCGTTCCTTTATTACCAATGTATGGGCAGAATGACGACATCAGAAAAAATGACGTCATTTTAATTGTGTGTTCCACGCCTGGCGAGTAAGGGTGTATCGCCTTGTCGTGTTTTAGTCACTGATTCCTGAAGATGAAATTAAGGCTTTTTTTCAATGTAAATAAATATGGTAAAGCGACTTTTGTTGAATTTATCACGAGGAATAATAGTGCAAATATTTTTATTTGTTAAAATGAATTTTGTGTGCAAGTTGCTATGCTTAAATATTAACAAAAGTATATTTTTTGCAATTTTTTCATTAAGAAATACATGTTTCTTTATGTAAAAAAATGTTTAAGCATTAAAATCAAAGAATATCTTTAAAAGATTTTTTTATAATAAATGCTTTGGTTTTTTTGGTATCAAAGTTTTATTTTGATATTGTATATATAAAAAGCCATTAAAAAAATGAAAATGTTTGTACTTGACAAATAAATACATGAAATATATACGCACACCCGATCTTTCCACAAAACATTACAACAGTATTATTTTTCAAGTAAGCGAGGTCATGTCATCCCTGGCTCAACCCTATAATTTGCACCTGTGAATGAACCTTCTGAGAATTGCCCACCGAATTCCTTGAACGGTGTTCTTCACCCTCGTCCCCATGCCATGCCTAGCATTGGTTCAGTTTTTTTGGAAAAACCAAAGGATGCATTTTTTATTCTCCAAATATTCAAAGCTTATTACCGATGCAGGACACTGACCAGAACCGGTTTTCACGTGGGTGGTCATCCTGCATAAGCCTATATGAACAGGGAAATATGAATGGAAAATTTATGACATACAGTGAACATTATTTAACCATTTGTAGAGGATGAAACGGTGACGTCACGTCCGGCGAGACATGGTGGCATTCCCACTGTGTTTTCGCAGAATGGCGAATGTTTTGCTAATCCAAACTCGTTCAATCGTGTAGTTACAGGTGTTTTTGTGCGTATTATCTAATTGGCAAATGGTTACTTAATATGTTGATATTTTTCGTGTATTTATTTATATGAAGTATGAATTTGCAAATAAATATTTATTTCTATAATGCGTTTGAATCGAAATTTTAAGGCCATTATTAGCGGTTACTTTAAGGATGAAACTTTTTGGGTTGAATATAATATATTAGATGGATATTGTGTTTTGGTTTTATTATTGTATAGGAAGCATATGGTTTTTAAACTCTACACTAATAGATGTATTAGTTATTTAGTACATTTTTAAACTCGGCGAAGTTTGGTTCTGAACTGCTGATAATTATGTGCAAATAATTAAATGCAACATAATTATAAACAATTAAAAAAATAGTTATAGTTTTAACATTACCATAAAAGACATGAATGCGAACTATTTGAAATTGATATTGTAACTAATCTTAAACTTTTAAATTTCCCGGGTATGATGAAGTCGTAGGATCGGCATGTATGCAGCGCCTCCTGGTGTCGATAACATCTTCGAGTGTGCGTTCGAACGTGGTTTTTAAATTTGATTCGAAGCATTCATCAAAGGTCAGTTTTTCATTGAGATTTAATACAATTGGGACTTATATATTAATTATAATATTATTTTAACGAAAATAAGAATTATCGCTGATTCATGTTATTTCACGTTCGGATTGGCTATATATTTTTCGTAACTGCACGCACGTATAGCGTTAATTCAAGCCATTCCACGTTAAAAGATATAGTTCAATAACTATTGCACTAGAATTATACCAAGATAATTACTTAACTAAAGATAAATCACGAAAAGAGACAAGTCATTTGAACTTCGGTAGCAGAACTGATTTTTAATTTCAAATTTACCGGTTTTGCTTGCATTCGGAAAACGGCCTGTTTGCAGCGCCATCTAGTGTCTAATCGATAGGCGTTGAATCATTTGAAGTTTATTTAATGCATGGTTTCCAGTTCACCAAAAGTCTATTTTTCTCGATTTGTGTTTCACTAATAACTTAAATATAAATCTTAATTTCATTTTAAAGGATAAAAGCAAAGTATACAGTCATGAGTTAATGTTATATTAGTTAACTGATCACACCGTGCAATGTGTCCGCGTGGCCTAATGGATAAGGCGTCTGACTTCGAATCAGAAGATTGCAGGTTCGAGTCCTGTCGCGGACGGTTGTGTTTTTTTTTAATTTCATCGAATATGGAAATTTTTTGTAGTTTTAATTCTTTTTAAATAGACACGCTTTATTAATACTATTTTCAAGTTTTTCATAATTTATAAAATATAAATATTAGAGTGATAATAATAATAAATTGTTTGAGCTGTCCGTGTGGCCTAATGGATAAGGCGTCTGACTTCGAATCAGAAGATTGCAGGTTCGAGTCCTGTCTCGGACGAGTTGTTTTTTTCATACGATAATTTATAAAGTTTTCATCGGTTCTGGATCTAGTTCAATTGTGATGTTTTTACAAGTTGGAAATCTATATTTTATAACAACATTTTTAATAAGACGTGCCAACAAGATTATAGACTAATCATCTTACCTTACAAAAAAATTAAGTATCAATATGTATAGAAACTACCTTGACTCCATACCAAGTATATGTTAAAAAATGACGTCATCTGTCGAATGTAATATATAAATAGCTAGAAAAAATTCAAAATTGTGATGTTGATTAATATGCACAATGAATTGATTTAAAGGTAAATGTGCCACATTAATTAAAAAACATGGAAATTGTTTTGCATAATCATTGGTGCCTAATGGAATATATATTATCATTGGTGCATAATAGTATATTATCTTGGATAAGACAAGATTCTGAGCACTCCAATTATAATGTTGTTAGTTGAAAACTTGAAAAGTAGAACCTCTATTTTACGAACTTAGCATGGGAGCGTCCGTTCATTTTTAATTCATTGCTGTATAATCAATAGAGTGATTTCTCTTACCTGTAATGTCCCATGTTGTCTAGTGGCATGGATACCTGGTTTTCACTTAGGAATCCTGAGTTAGATTTAAAGCATGGGAATATGCTTTAATTTCGAATTTTTTGCGGTCTATTTTGTCTCATCTTAATAACGATGGCAGTTCTATTGGTAGTCCCATGTTGTCTAGTGGTTAGGATACCTGGCTTTCACCCAGGAATCTCGGGTTGATTCCCGGCATAGGAAAGTGATTTAATTTTGAATTCTTCGCAGATTATGCTGTCCATTTTGTATAATCTAAATAACGATGCTAAGGCTATCGGTAGTCAAATGTTGTCTAGTTTCTAGGATACCTGGCTCTCACTCAGGAGGCCCAGGTTCGATTCCCGGCATGGGAAAGTGCTATCATTTTGAATTCTTTACTGTTTTTGCTGAATTTCTTGTCTTATTTAAATAACGACGAAATCTGTTATCGATGTCCCATGTTGTCTAGTGGCTAGGATACCTGGCTCTCACCCAGGAGGCCCGGGTTCGATTCCCGGCATGGGAATATGCTTTAATTTTAAATTTTTACTGTTTTTTCTGTCTATTTTGTCTCATCTAAATAACGATGCCAATCCTATCGGTAGTCCCATGTTGTCTAGTGGCTAGGATACCTGGCTCTCACCCAGGAGGCCCGGGTTCGATTCCCGGCATGGGAATATGCTTTAATTTGGAATTTTTTACTGTTTTTTATGTCTATTTTGTCTCATCTAAATAACGATGACATTCCTGTCGGTAGTCCCATGTTGTCTAGTGGCTAGGATACCTGGCTCTCACCCAGGAGGCCCGGGTTCGATTCCCGGCATGGGAATATGCTTTAGTTTTGAATTCTTTGCTGTTTTTGATGTCTATTTTTTTCTATCCTAAATAAGGATGACATCTGCTACTGGTGTCCAATGTTGTCTGGTGGATAGCATACCTGGCTTTCACCAAGGAGGCTTGGGTTTAAGTCCCGGCTTGGGACTATTGGTAGTCCTATGCTGTCTAGTGGCTAGGATAACTGGCTCTCACCCAGGAGGCCCGGGTTCAATTCACGGCATGGGAATATGCTATCATTTTGAATTCTTTAATGTTTTTGCTGATATTCTTGTCTTATTTAAATAACGACGAGAACTGTTATCGATGTCCCATGTTGTCTAGTGGCTAGGATACCTGGCTCTCACCCAGGAGCCCCGTGTTCGAATCCCGGGATGGGAATATTCTTTAATTTGAAATTCAGTGCTGTTTTTGATATCTATTTTTGTCTATCCTAAATGAGGATAACATCTGCTACTGGTGTCCATGTTGCCTAGTGGCTAAGATACCTGGCTTTCACTCAGGAGGCTCGGGTTTGATTCCCGGCATTGGAATATGCTATTATTTTGTATTCTTTGTTGTTTTTGATGTCTATTTTTGTCTATCCTAAATAAGGATGACTATCGCTGCTGGTGTCCCATGTTGTCTTGTGGCTAGGATACCTGGCTTTCACCCAGGAGTCCTGGGTTCGATTCCTGGCATGGGAGTATGTTTTAATTTTGAATTTTTAATGTTTTTTCTGTCTATTTTGTCTCATCTAAATAACGATGCCAGTTATTTCGATAGTCCCATGTTGTCTAGTGGCTAGGATACCTGGCTTTCCCCCAGGAGGCCCGGGTTCGATTCCCGGCATGGGAATATGTTTTAATTTTGAATTTGTTACTGTTTTTTATGTCTATTTTGTCTCATCTAAATAACGATACCATTCCTGTCGGTAGTCCCATGTTGTCTAGTGGCTAGGATACCTGGCTCTCACCCAGGAGGCCCGGGTTCGATTCCCGGCATGGGAATATGCTTTAATTTTGAATTCTTTGCTGTTTTTGATGTCTTTGTTTTTTTCTATCCTAAATAAGGATGACATTTGCTACTGGTGCCCAATGTTGTCTAGTGGCTAGCATACCTGGCTTTCACCAAGGAGGCCTGGGTTTGAATCCCGGCTTGGGAATATGCTATAATTTTGAATTCTTTGCTGTTTTTGCTGCCATTCTTGTCTTATCTAAATAACGACGACAACTGTTATCGATGTCCATGTTCTTGTAATCACAATTTACTATGTTAAATTACATGTACTTGTACTAACATTTTTTACACTTTTGCTGTGGTTCAAAACAATACATTATTTAAAAAATTTGAAACGTTTGGAAACTCGATTAATCCGTTTGGCATGAGCGCAGAATCTCCCATAATTGGCAAAGGGATAAAAATGGCCTGTTTTTTGGGTAACTGCGAAAGTTTTTATCGTGCTATTCTCCCCTGATTTCTTTTGTTATCATCATTCATTCCAATATCAAGAGTGTGCCTACTGTGTCTTGTCGTTTTTTCTTAATGCCATATGTTGAAATGTCAAAAAGGCCATTAAGCAGTATGACACCACTGCAATAACCATCATCTAGTTTCTTAAATTATCAGTTTTTTTGTATGTTTTTCTTCTAAGTATTTGGGTTGAGTCCATAAGACATAAAGAAACCTCTCATACATCGCTTTTCCTTTATTTATCGAAAATGTGTGGAAGTCATATAATGGCTTATTGATTACTGTTTTTATCAATAAAATTAGCAAAAATTTGGCAAAGTTGGCCAATTTTCGCAATATATATATGTATATAAAAGACCAAATAGCGCTGCGTTTTACATATAAATTCGATGACATAATTCTAAACAGCATGTAACAAATTAGGAGACTTTGTTATGAGGAAGCATTTCAACATGTTGTCCACATGATGATTTAGCGTGAATGTATAAAAGATATTCAATAGCTTAACAAATGTGGTTCAGGTTGTTATATATTCATCTAGATATTATGAAAGAATTATGAAATGAATCAACATGAAATTTTCTTTCCTGCAGGAAGAATAAAACTCAATGAAATCTTCATCAAATGATTGGTTTTTCAAAGCAATCCTGTTGGTATAAAGTATCCATTCCGGTAGTATCATAATATTGTTCATAATATTGATCGTTAAAAGAACATTCCAAGAAACTGTATACCGGCCAAGCAATATTTGTTTGGTGGACATGAACAATGCTGATTGATTCCAGTTGTTCGGCTTAAAAGCTGAACAGGTCAATACTCACATGTAAAATCTCTCGAAGTTATCTAAAATACCTCTTTGAATTTTCCTAACAAGATTATCACAAAAGGAAAGAACTTGATATGAAATCTGTGGAGGGAAGTATAATAGGAAGTAAAATTTATACTGCCATCTTTTTCAAAGATATTCAGGATGTGCAATCTTGAGATTTTGCTTGAAAAAATAAAGCTGCGCTTGCTTTGATTTTTTTACATTGTTAGATCTGTTCAAAAATACACTGTATTACTTTGACGAACAATCGATATTTATAACAAAAAACATGTAGCAAGTGTCACGATATAAACCACTACTGCAGTTGGCGTGATTTCTTTTGCATAGAAGTTTTAAATAAACTTTACTATTTGTTGTGCATACGCTAAAATAATGTAGTGGAGACCAGTGCTAGTTGTATACAGGGATAAGATGTCAAACGCAAAATTTTGCGCCATTCACAGCAGGAAGTTGACTAAAACGTCATAGTATAGTTCCCCACCTAGATAAGGCTGGAAGCCCTGTAGTTTCAAATGTTTCTGCATGATTGAAAGTGTTAGTGCCCTCAAAGATGATGGCTACAATTATAGTCAGTATAAAAATACATATTATATTTACTGACTCTATTAACATGCCATGACAATTTGCACCAACTACTGTGTCAACCTGCCCCGACATCGTGGCAGGTTGTCACAAATTCGAAGTGTCTTTAAAACGCTAATAACAACCTTAAAAGTAAACAAATAAAAAAATAAAAAATTGGAATTGTTTATCCAAGAGTTGCTTTATTACTGAGTAATTTTGGTTTTCACTAAATGTGTTTGATATTAAAGTTAAAAATGGATAATTTTTTTTTGTGTCAACTAGTCTGGGACCCACTTTGATAAATCTGGTCGTTGTCTGGGACCCACTTTGATAAATTGTGCACTATCAAGCTCCTGATCGATTCAGGACATGTTTATCCAAACAGCACCACATTTCTGGCTTTTTTGTAGATTAGAATGCTTTGGTTATTAAGATATTTGTAGGTGGCATGAGACTTCAATCCTTCCATTAAATTAAGATGTTCTCATGGTCGAATCTCTGGATTAAGCAAAAAAAAAAAAAACGTCACCAAATAGACTATTCCAGTTGAATTGTTCATTTTGATGAAAACGACGACCTTCATGGGCCTTCTTCATTCACGCGTTTTCCTCTGTTATAGGTTTGTCCATTTTCCCCAGCCAGAAATGCGTCGTTGTGGCTGGTTCCCTCGGGCAATTTTGGTGGCTTTGTCACAAGCACTTCTATATAGAATAACACACTCAGGTGACGTTATTGATTTTGTGTTTATCTGCTTGACACAGGGGCAGCAGTAATGCGAACTAGATGGTTGTCTTCTTCCATCCCTTCTAATACCTGCATCGATCATCCAATGGCCACATGCAGGCTAAAGCCCCTTCTTTGCTAACTTTTTTGGTCTTTAGACTGCCCAGATAGAAGTCATTTGTCTCCATTTTCGAAAATGTAATTTCTCAAATGTATAGTGAAGACTTGCAATGTTCAATTTCACTTTTTATCCATGTTTTGCATAAAAGGCGGACATCCTGTCATGGAAACGTTTTGAAGATATTCTGAATCCTTAAGTTAAGATCTCACAAGCTCGTTTTTAACATACTATCCATCATTTAAACGTGTCAAGTCTTAAAGAAAATGTCTTTGTAGTTTGTCACCTGGAATCTTCTACTTTATTCTTGCAAAACTATGGGTGCATGATTTTTTTATCTTACTTATCCGAATTACAGCGAACTCTGGAGAAAGTTTATTGAGCTTTTCATTTTGTAGTTTTTACATGCATGCATGCCTTACATTTTTTATTAAATTAAAAATATTGGCATTGCTTATATTGATCATTAAGGATGCTCGATTTTCTTTACAGAAAAATGGCACTAAAATTGGGAATGCATGGAAAATATGCAAGAACAAAAAAATAGTATAGCACATGATGCCATTGTTGCTTAGTCTTAAAGCATTATTGGGTGCACTAAATACTTCACTAAATTCAATTATGCTTTGAAAATTGCTCGTGATGGTATTACAGTTGTAATAACATACACATCCAATTGACGTACATTAATAATTTAAACGTCTTCGTTTAATTTTTTATGCATACACTGTTGTGCTGAAATATTGTAAGCTTACCAAGAAATTTAATCTGCCATTTTATGCAGCTAGGCACGCTGTATAGGCAGATTTGCCACTAAAGCCGTTTACGATGATGAGTCAACATGTCTCGTTATAGCCAGAACAATAATTTGATTAGGGATACTTTCAAGGAAGTAAAGAGGAAAGTAAATTTATTCTCGTGGGATTTGCCAGTTAAGTGTTGCGCTTCGCTAACTTAATTCTAACAATATCAATGTTTACCGAGTTTTAATTGAAGTTAGGATTGAAATTAACTGAATAATTGACAAGAAAAAATTGGCTAGGCCATAGACTTCTAAATAAATTGGACATAGTATGAACGATTGGACATTGATTCACTTAAAGCAGTTCCTTTCGAGAAAAAAAAAATTATATATGCCGTACTTTTAACTTATGGAAATTATATATTATATGGAGTATTTGCTGAACGGTATATTTACTTTAATACACAAAATCGATTTTTGAAGTTGAGCATTTAAACGTTTTTGTTTTTATGATATCTGATATGCAAAATAGTACAGAAATTAGTAATACTTTAGACATTGTAGAATGGAAAGAATCACATAAACATAATAACTTATATAGTATCAAAAACACTTGTTTAGCTCTTAATGTCATGTAATGCCTATGCCAGAATGCACGGACCGAACCGAACCAACAAAAACATCGCGCATCTGCGCATGCGCCAGCCCTAAAAAGCGGAAGTTGGGCGTGGCCATCTACGTCAATTTGACGATGGTGGTAGGCGTGGAAATGGCAACGAC
>JAQGCC010000930.1:0-28448 GCA_034698905.1 Xestoiulus laeticollis
GGAAAATTTCATTCACTTTTTTCAATGTCTTCCTGTAATTCACAAACTTTTGAATAATTGTTACATTATTAAAAATTATTATTTTAGGAGATTTTCAGTAAAAAATGATAGCATATGTATGACATTTATGAACAAAATCGTTAAATTGAGATCAACCTTCATTCCAATGACGTTGAGGCAAAACAATGATGTATTTCCTGATATCTTCATAAAAAATAGAAATTGTTATAAAAGATAATGAAAGTAAAGTTTGACTGAAACGGAAATAGGAAATGTGAAAATTGAAATCTATTAAATATTAAATGCAAGTTTATTATATTTCGAATGACACAGCCTATATAGTCAACAGTAAGCCATTAGCGTGTAGTTTGAGTTAGCTAAGAGCCCCTAGCAACATATATGTATATAAAATGATCCAAGAAATAATTCTAAACAATCTTTTATCAAATTCATGTAGAACTGATAACATTTGCAAGGAGTGTACTCCATGGTACGATTGCCTGGGTACCAAGGTAACATATATGCACTTGACAGAAAATGTACTTCTTGCGTTGGCAAACTATTGTTAGGCATCCTCGGATTAATGCGACTTGACATATCCATCAATTTGTAAGTAGGTCTACATTGCAAAATTTTAAAAAAATGTTGCAAAAAATATCAAAAAATATCTTATTTCATTTCTAGCTTAAATCATATTCTCATTTATTATGGAAATTAAGATAAGGAAGTCGTCACTTCTATTCCTTATTTTTATTATGGTATTCATCTTTTACTTTCAAGCTGGAATTCTCAGCAATAGGTTGGCTTAATTGCATATTGATAATATGAAATGCACTATAAAATTATAACTGTAATTCATTCAAATTTCAGTTCACCTAGTTGGGCAATGCAGCAATATGACAACAGAGTGTCTAATTATGGTTAGTACAGTTTTTCTATATAAATAATTATTTTTATATTTCTAATTTGCATAACTATTAAGAACAACGTCTTAATTTATCAAATTGATAGAAATATCAGGGGAAATTGTGTGAAATTAATACATATCATATTAATGCTAATGTTACCATGCAGTATTATACGTAAAATCTGTTAACATTCTCAACAATTCAGTTTTATCAAATCATAAAAGACGACCCTGGACAACTTTATATTGGTTGATTCAAAAAGTTATCATTTTGATAGTCATGTGTTAATTACAACACACATGCATTGTTGATGAGTAGGGACGCTAATTTTATTATGATAAATTAAAAGTTATTATATTATCAATTTATAGTTACCAAGTTGATAATTTTGTGCCAACTACAGCATTGCACACACATATTGATGAGACGAGAAGCTTAATTTTAAATTATGGTATTGACTAAACTCATTTGAATTTCAGAAAATGTGCATATTGACACCGAGAAAACTATAAATGTATTGCTGTTAGCCTATGCAAGGAGTGGATCGTCTTTTACTGGAGAATTGTTGTCCAATGGAAATGACATCTTCTATGTGTACGAGCCATCTTTTGAATATACCTTGGCAAGAAATATAGTAGATACTCAAAATATCAACGAAATACTAAATGGAATTTATAATTGCAATAAAGAAAGTTTGGAAATGCTGAGTACGAATCACGTTGGGGTTGAAGACATCTCCTTCTTCTATCCCAAGTTTCCAGAAGTGAATACGACAGAGAATGCTAACTATCTAATTGATAAATGCCAGTCTTCCAGAATCCACATTATCAAAACCATCCGTTTTTCAATGGAGAGTGCGCAGCAACTTCTTTTCACATATCCTTCTTTAAATCTGAAGATCGTCCACCTTGTCAGAGACCCAAGAGCCATGGTCAATTCCCTCAAAAAAATGTCGTTTTGGAGCAAAGACACCATAAACAAAGCATCAAACTGTGAAAAACTCAGAATGGATTTGAAACTTTCAACTAACATTCCAGATGCAAATTACATGAGGGTTCGGTACGAAGATCTGGCCACTAAAACCTTAGAAACTATTGTGAGGATCTACCAAAGTGTTGGTCTGCCATTATCAAACAGTTTAGCATATTATATTTCAGATCACACGCGTTATCACAAAATCCCAGAGGATGATAACAGGGAACCTTATTTTTCAACTTTTAAAACAAGAGCTTTTGACCCAAATATCTGGATAAGATCACTTAAAGTCAAGGAAATTGAAGAAATTGAAACGGGTTGCGAAGATGTCATCCAGGAATTAAATTACGAATTTTATGAAAGCTTGTGAAATAAAGATTTTATATGGTTTATTTATAAATGTGCTTGTTTAAAAATATCATTTATTTTCCATTTATCTTGTTATCATAATTCAGATAACGAAATCCCAATGGATGACAACAGGGAACCTTATTTTTCAATTCAGCAATCTATATATATATATATATATATATATATATATATCTGTCTAAACATCAGTAAATTATATCAACATGCAGCTTACACATTTGATAACAATGTGGGCTGACGGTAATGAGTCGATTTTATCAATTTACTATTTCGATTAAATGGAAATTACAAATGTGGTAAACAGAATGTAATTTAAGTTTATCTACATGTATAACATCATTCTGTTAAACATCCTGTACTGATGTGAGCGTGATTCAAATGTTTAGCTAGGGCGTATTAATAGGTCAAATCAAAGAAATGTCAAAACATTAAATTGTATTAATAGTTAATAAGTTAATGTCAACTGCATAGTTTTACTATCGTAATTGTCACTAGTCTATCACCTTGTCGAGGTTTGAGGTTATGCAACCATCACCAAGAAAGATTTAAATGTACACAACCTACGTGTAAGACTATACAATAGCTTGTACCGATTATTAAGATTTTGTTTTATTAACATTGACATGGGTTATCTAAAAGTTTCAAGGACTCTACATGATTTTAAATCAAGATTCCTGGGAATGGATTTAAATCTTCGAATGGCGTTAATGTACATGATAAAGGTAGATACGAAACGTTGGATTGATTATCCTCATTCGTATCATGTAAACAATTTTGGGATATGATCAGAGAATTATTTTTAGATAATTAAAAGCTACATTAAATGCTTTTAATTTAAGTTTAATTTAGTTTAAGTTTTATTTAATTAAAAAAGTTAAATTTGCAAGATGGCGTCCTCTTTCGAATCCAAAATGGCTTCCAATTTTCAAAAGTTATCTCATTTTGAACGAATTTCTGTAAATGAATTATATGTATGTGTTATCTTAACCATTTGAATTATACATTCATTTAGTAGAAAGTTAATACGTTTTGTTAATAACTTGTAAGTTATATTTTATTCTATTTTTTTAATTCTCGAGAAAAAAAGTATATCAAAATTACAAGTGAAATTTGAGAAGCTTCATTTTAGTTTTCTAATATTTATTTATAGAAAACCACATCAATTCGTACATGGATGTGAAATTTGCATAGGAATTATTCGTTAAACGAGAAAATAAATAAACCAACAACAAAGACATTTGAATAGCAGATTTTCTCAACTACCCTTGACAAAACCAACAAACTTTTTTTTTCCTATGTTTGCTGTTTACTATTTTATTAAATGTCGAGTTTATGACTGGAAGGGGACATCGACAATTTGAAATGCATGAAGGTCGTTCATTTAATAAAAATACACTTGGTAGTTCCATGATTCATAATGGGTAGACTGAACGATAAAGGGATCGATGCGGTTGTTGGCTGCATTGCAAAACAGATCACGTTTGTTCTGTATTGGTTCACTCTCATTTCTTGGCAAGCAGTGAAAGCGAAACGTTACTTCCACTTGTCCTACTTTTTGGTTTTAGACTTCCATATTGCACAGACGCAGTGGTCTAGTCTACAGTATAGTCTTAAAAAGAGTGCCACATTTACATGGAATAAAATATGGATATAGCTGATATAGATTGGACAAATACGCAAATATGCATTGCTTCGCTGTGGTGCTGTTGTGCAATTTTCGGTGCAATATTATTGATGAAAATATACAAGCATCTGGTCCTTGTCAACAGTCTTCCAGGCCCAAAAGGAAGCTATCTATTTGGCAATGCGTGGAAATTTTTGGCTGATCATGATGGTGAGATCTTTTAATATTCTCCCTTAGTTTAGGATAATAAACTGCAATCTTTTTAAAGGGGATGAAGATGTCCTATTTGCAGAAGGTCATATTGCAGAAAAGAAGAGTACATTCTTTCATATATATTAAAGGGAAAGATAAATTTATATTTTTTTAGAAATTTGTAAAATGTAAAATTTACAAATGTATTTCAATGGAAAGAGAGGTTTATAAAATTTTGTGAAACAGAATAGCATTGGAAAAGTTTTTATTTTAGATTATGTTGATGTGAAATTACATGTATAAAATTAATAAAATTATTTCACAGCATCCTGCATGAATCATTTTTACTCTTAAGAGGGTTGCATACCATAATAAGCCATTTTTTCTAAATTATTGTTTTATTTAATTTTGGAAACTGATAGGAACAAATGAAATATACGAGGACCTAGCATAAACTTTATGGACATATTTCCATGAAATGGATTTTACTTATAAATAAACAAAAAAAATAAAACAAATAATAGAATATTTATGCTAGATCATTCTACATTTCATTTGTTCTTATCAGTTTCCAAAATTAAATAAAAAAATGATTTCGAAAAAAAGGCTTATTCTGGTATGCAACCCTCTTAAATAGTTTTCTATAATGCACATTATTCTAATGTGTTTATACAAAAGTTTCTAAGTGATAATATGAAATTCACTAAAACTTTTGAAGAATGGTACTAAAATCCCATAGGCCTACATGTTTTGTTTTTTTTTTAATTCAAATAAGTAGTGAAATAAGCAAATTCATTAATATTATATGAAGTTTATACGATAGTGCCATCATTGATTTCAATGATAATTAAATAGCAACAATCAAAAGCACATTTGCAATTAATTTCTTTGCGGTTCACTGAGATTGAAAAGGGAATGCGTGCAATTATTTTGGAAATCAGGAAGTGTGTTTAATTTCTACTTTTCAAAAAGAAACATTAGCCGTCACGATTTCTTCCTAGCATACTGACACATTGGAGCAAAGTGAACATAACACCCTCTTGATTGTAATTTGATTTGTTTTTGCTTAGTAGGTCACACGTTTTTTTATACTTTGATTATGCCAAAAGGCAACGTAGCCAGTTACAGTAAATCATGCGAAAATTTCACTAAAAACTTGCCATTATGTAGGATAGATTTTTTTTTCTGAACAAACCGTATCATGTATATGATAAAAAATAACAACAGGTAAATAAGAAATAAAAACTTTTAACTGATAAAATGAAAATGGACAGTAGATTAAAGTAAATGGGGTATTTATAAATTTTAATTAAATATAAAAAAACTAAGGCCGGTAGATATTTAAACATATAGTTCTCTTAATTGGTCTGAAATCAAATAGAGCAAAGCAAATTGGATACTTTGCAAAGAATTACAAGATTTTTAGAAAACAAATGTAGAATTAATTCCAAAATTCATGTTTCTTTCTACATTATATACATATTTTTCTAATAAACTTAAGTGCAAAATGTGCAAGCATTCTTAAATCTCTGTTAAAATCCCAAATGAAAGTCGCCTTGGTTAATATCTTTTGCAAAGATTTCTTAGATAAATTATACATTCTATACACGTTATTCTTTTTTTGTCCAGAAATCGTCAAGGTATTCGATGAATATACGAAAAGCTTTCATGACCAACCCTTCATTTGTCTCTGGATACTCCATAAAAAATATATTATCATATTTAAGGCCAGTGCTGCAGAGGTAATTATATAAAGATATATCCATAAAGCAAAATATACAAAAAATAAATATTTTTTTTTAAAATAAAATTTTTTTTGTAAAAGTTTAGTTGAAAATCTGTCCTTGAATTTCGATTTTCACAGTATAAATAAGGGACTTGTATTTTGTGAAAATTAAACTATAGCTGGACCAGGTTTATTTCATAATTATATTTAGTTTTACAAAATGGAGATTTGGTTAGAGGAATTTAATGGACACAAAAGCTATCAGGAAAAATAGCACCTTAGGGGGTGCAAAACAACTCGTTTAATTTCATTTCAAATAGGTTTCACCAGTAAATTTTAGCTGTAATGTACTGAAGAATGCAGGCCAGTAAAAACAGGAATGGCCAGTTAAAATGCACGAGCCAATATAGTGGATGTAGGGCACAAAACAAATGTTTTGCAAATGATTTTATTATTGAGTTGCGCCACTTTATTATAGGAACTACTAAACAGTACAAAGCACATCAGGAAATCTTCACCTTATAAATTTGTGGAGCCATGGTTGGGAAAAGGGCTTCTCACGAGGTATTAAAACTCTAAGATCCAGACTTTTGCTGCTAATTTATTTCAATTAAAAAGTGAAATTTTTTTCCAGCTCGGGTCAGAAATGGCAGAAGCACAGGAAGCTCCTTACACCGAGTTTTCACTTTCAGATTCTGGAAGATTTCATGCATTCCTTCAACGAACAGAGTGAAATTTTGGTGTCCAAACTCAATAAATTAGCTGGAAAAGGCTGCTTTAACATTTGGCCATACATTACTTACTGCACATTAGACATTATCTGTGGTAATTTTCTGCTAATTATATTTGGTGAAGTTTATTTGATGAAGTCAGTGTGTTAAACGAATGCTAATATTTGCATTTCATGTGGATTTATGTTAATTACAGATACAGCTATGGGCAAGCAACTCGGTGCTCAAAAAAATAGTGATTCAGAGTATGTCAAGGCAATCCAAAGGTAAAACAATTGAGGACAATCCCATTTTTTTCCAAATTTACAATTCTACGAGCATCTGCTAGATATTCAGACCAGATAAAACAGATTTTAACTTGACATTTTGAAAATCCAATCCCCCTGGACATACAGACAATGAAAGAAAAACCACAAAAAATCATTTTTGTAAATATTTTGAGGAAATGTGTATTGCATGATATTATTTTCAATTAGACGATAATTCACAGTGTTTTTTAATGTTTTTACAGCCTTGGAGAAATTTTTATCTTGCGGTCAGCTCGCCCGTGGCTGCACCCCGAATGGATATTCAACTTGACCTCTCTCGGGAGAAAACATAAGCAATGCCTTAAAATTTTACATAACTTTACTGATAGTGTGAGTGATTTTAAGCCACTTCAGAAATCATCAGATAATAAAAACTAAAAGTTGTTTTCCCCCTGCATACATTGGCAGGTGATCCGAGAAAAGAAAAAGGCCCTAAATGAAAAGCCGCAAGAAATTGATGAACAGAATAATGTAAACATACCAGGAAAAAAACGTCGGATGGCGTTTTTAGACACATTATTAGCATCCAGTGAAATTAATAACCAACTCGATGATAAGGACCTCCGTGCCGAAGTCGACACTTTCATGTTTGAGGTAAACCGAACAAATTTACAACATTAAAAGTACTCGTTTTATATCTCAGTCGTAAGAGAAAGATGGAGTGCTCTTAATTATATACAAATTATTAAGTTAACTGTTGATTTATGGCTTTTATATTCTGCTAGGGGCATGACACGACAGCTGCTAGCATCAATTGGACCTTATTTCTTCTAGGAAGTCATCCAGAAATTCAACAAAATGTTTATAAAGAATTACTCGAAATACTCGGTGGGTATTTTCACCTTTCTCGGTAAAGGATGAAAATATTTTGTCCAATAATTGTTAATTCATTAATATTTATTACAACTTTAAAGTTTTCAATTTTTTATACAGGAAATTCCAACAGATGTGTTACTAGTAGAGATATACCGAAATTAAAATATTTGGAGGCAGTCATAAAAGTAATTACATATTTTTATTTTTTGAAGGGAATAAGATGTTCAATTTTAAAACGATGGAACATTATGAAACTAATTTGAAGTGCATACATTAGAATTTTGAGTTAATTTACAAATTATTTTTAAATGAAATTTGAACGATTCAGTATATAAGAAAAATATTTATGTTGGGGATATTTTAAAAAATAACAATTCTAAAATTGTATACTTGTCACAGGAATCTCTAAGATTGTATCCGAGTGTGGCTTTGTTTGGACGTGCGCTCAACGAGGAAATGAATTTAGGTATTACGTAAATACCGAATACAATTTTATTGGTTTTATGTCAATATGTCAATGTGCTAGTAAGAATAATTTTGTGAATTTTGGTGTAGAGAAGTTTTGGAGAGTAATTGCAAATTTTTTATTCTGCAAGCTGGTTATAAAATCCCTGCAAATACAGACGTCGTCGTGTTAGCCATGCTACTGCAACGTGATCCAGAAATGTTTCCAGATCCGAATGAATTTGACCCAGGGAGATTTCTTACTCCAGATACCGCGAGAACGCCTATGGCATATATACCATTTTCGGCTGGCCCTAGGAATTGCATTGGTAACTAATACACTACCGCTAATACTCTCACGTTTTATGCCAAAGAGTAACGCCATGCGTCACTATTTACATTTCAGGTCAAAAATACGCCATGATGGAAATGAAAGTGGTGTTATCTTATATCCTGCGAAATTTCGAGATTAAATCGCACGATTCGATAGAGAATTTGAAATTGATCGCGGAGCCGATTCTCCGAACTGTCAACAGCATGAGAACAGAAATATTTAGAAGAGATGAAAATAAACTAGATAGTAATATAGCGACGGAAAAACAAATTTGAATAAAAGTGTCCTTCTCAACAATAATTTTTAAGAAAAATGCTACATTTTGTACATTTTTTATTTAATATTTGCAGGCCCTACGGTCGCAACGGTGAGATTCAACAGATGAGTTTATTTTTTAAAAGCATTCGACCAAGATCCACATTCCAAAGATTACAAAAATATAAACGAATTAAAAACCTTTAATTCCGCAATTAACTTTTGCGACAAATTGAGCATGAAGCAGTCAACATGACCAGAAAACAAAACAGCATTTCCCAATGCAGTATTTGGTTTAATTTTATCACAAGGCTCGCTTATAATACTATTTTTGAAAGCGCTGCTAATTTTTAAACATTAAATATATGCAATATATTCTGCTAGTTGCGGTCGACAAGCATCTAGCTAATTGGTCACCGATAATCCACAACATTTTGCATTTGTTTAAAATAAGACTCATTTTTTCCCGTAAGATACCCAATTGTGTTGTGCATATTCATTTTTAAAAAGGTTAACTGGGAAAATTGTTGTTCATATCCATTCCACGTTAAAAAATTCTAGCTATAATATTTGTTGGCGATGTCGTTAGTGCACCCTTAACTAAAAAAAATCTCAAAGGTTACTTGGAATTGTCTGTTCGATTGCATTTCTTGATTCCGGAAATCCGCCGAGGAAAGCTGCTTGCAACACGTCGTCGATGTGCTTCGTGAATATAAAACTCAGCTCGTTCTGGCAAACAAAATTAGCGAGTTTTAAAGCAATCCACGATTTACGGAACTCGAAAGAAACCACCTTTACTCACTTGAATAACTGCAGGAATCTCGTGCAAATCCTTCTGGTTTGCATATGGAAGAATAACTTTGTGAATGCCTGCACGGTGTGCCGCTAGCACCTTATCCTTGACACCGCCAACCTAAAGATGATGTCAGCATGAGTTCGCATAGTCTACAATGTAAAAACTTAGTTTTATTTCGAGAACAAGCCGACAAATTCTCACCGGCAGCACCAGTCCACGCAGCGTCATTTCGCCGCTCATGGCCACATCCGAGCAAACGCAGCGACCGGAAAATAGGGATACCAGAACGGTAACGATGGTGACACCTGCCGATGGACCATCTTTTCCCACGGCTCCGGATGGGAAATGAATGTGGACGTCCCTATTTTCCATGAAATCGGTTCCTTTCGTCACTTTGATACCATACTAAAATGTATTCGGAATTATCATCACAACGCTCTTCCGGATAAACAATTCCATTTTAAGAGGGTCGCACACCAGAATAAGCATTTATTTTGTAATTTAATTTTGGAAACTGTTAGGAACAAATGGAATGTACGTGGACCTAGTATAAATATTCTATTAATTGTTTAAATTTTTTGTTTATGTATATGTATATTCCATTTCATGGAAATATGTTCATAAAGTTTATCAGACCCTCTACAATTAAAAACTTTACAGACATATTTCCATGAAATGGAATATGCATATACAAAAAAAATTATACAAATAATAGAATATTCATGCTAGGTCCTTGTACATTTCATTTGTTCTTAGCGGTTTCCAAATTTAAATAAACAATAATTTAGAAAAAAATGTCTTATTCTGGTATGCAACCTTCTTAACATAGATAAAATTTACATTTTCCGCATTGCATCGAACCCAGTTTAGGGCCAGTTTGGCAGACTCTTTCATAACGTCGCCTAGCTGTCCGGTGAGTATAAGCTGCCCATCTCCGTCCACCGACGTTGCCTCGACGAACATTATTTTACCCCCGAAAGGCGTCCACGCAAGGCCAACGGCCACGCCCGGTTGTCCGAGGCGACTGGACATTTCATTTTCGTAAATAGGCGGCTAACGGGGAAACGTAAACTTGGTCTTAAGGGCTAGGACTTAGAGCAAGCGATTCGATTTTCAAGAAACACCAACCCCTAAAATATCTTCCAAGGCAATTTCGTCCAACACGATCGGCATTTCTGGAGGATCCGGAAGGTCGGCAACTTTAGATTTCGACTCCAAGTTAGATTTAACTTTGTCGTTTTTGATGCCGTCGTCCGTTATTGAATCCGTTGGAATGTTATCGAGTTCTGTTTTCCTCTCCGCCACTTTCACCGCCACGGCCCGACACAACGCGCCGATTTTTCGTTCCAAACTCCGCACGCCGGCTTCCCTCGTGTATCTGGAAACTGTTTTCGATAAAACGTCAAGTTTAAAATTGTATTACTCCCCTTGGTTTATTCCTAGCTGTGACAATTCTTACTTATTAGCTTGACAGTCTCGTCTGGAATCTGTAATACGCGAGAATCAAGTCCGTGCTCCGTCAACTGCTTGGGAATCAGGTGTCTTAAGCCGATGTAAAGTTTCTCTTCTTCCGTATATCCAGGAACGGAGATAACCTGTGAACAATCACAAACTGGGAGTATAGTTTTAACTTTGGCAATGTTAACTCCATATTCCCGATTGCAAAAGCGCCAGTTAATCAAAATTACCTCCATTCTGTCGAGCAAAGCCATCGGAATGTGTTTTATGGAATTTGCCGTGGCAATGAAAAGCACTTGGGAGAGATCGAACGGCACATTCAGGTAACTGCGTCGGAAATTGATAAACGATTAATTTACAAATCCGCAGTTTGGAGACGGGCAATCGGCACGCTTGGACTTACTGGTCCGTAAAATTGCAGTTCTGTTCAGGGTCGAGCACTTCCAATAAAGCGGCCGAAGGGTCGCCGTGAATCCCGGCAGACTATGGGAAACGAGCAGATTTTACGAACGCACGCTCGGGAGAAAGTGCCTAGTTAAAGGATGACAGACTCACCAGTTTGTCGATTTCATCCAGTAAGCATACGGGATTGTTGACGCCGACGTTACGCAGGCCTTGGATAATTCTGCCCGGCAACGCGCCAAGGTACGTTCGTCGGTGACCTCGAATGTCCGACTGATCGCAAACGCCGCCCAGCGCAATCCTGGAATTTACTCGCTATAAAAAAATGCAAGCGCTTCAATTCTGAAAAATTTTAAAGAATCTGAAATCGCTTGCCTGTGAAACTCCCGTCCCAAAGTGTTTGCGATCGACCTCCCAATACTTGTTTTGCCGACGCCAGGCGGTCCGACAAAACACAAAATGGGGCCTTTGAGGGAACTTTTCAGTTGGCGGACGGCCAAGTATTCCAAGACTCGCTTCTTGGCTTTGTCCATTGCGTAATGATCCTCGTCCAAATCTCTCCTGAATTTACAAAACCGAGTACATTGAGGATTCTCACTGTTGAAATTTCGTCAATTTTAGCATCTCCGAATGGTGAAAAAGTATTACCTAGCCTTGTTGATGTCCAAGGTCTGATTTGATGATTTAGACCACGGCAATTCGGACATCAATTCCAGATAAGTTCTATTAGATTATAAAAAATGAGCAAGTTTGTACGAAATGCTTTTGGCCGGATTTGTGTGATGGCCTGATTAGGACAAACCTGGTCAATGCATGTTCCGGCATATGCGGTACCATCTTTTTAAGCCGCTGCAAAAACACGAGTATTGCATAAAACGAGTTTCGAACAAAACGTAAAAAAGTGACACCGAAACAACACCTACTTGCAGCTCCTTCATGGCCACCTTATGAGCATAATCTGGCATTTTTGCAGCGCTGTAAAATTAATAGATGCAAGAGCTCACTTAAAACTATATCGTACACATTAGTGGAATTGAAGTAAAAATATTTACCGGATTTTATTTTCCAAGTCTGCGATATCGTCCACTTCCAATTCGTCACCCATCAATTCTTCGAAAGGACGCACGCGTTTGGATTTGCTAATCATGCTCGGATCGACGGGAGTTTTTTTCCTATATGCCTGCAACGTACGCAAGCTCTGTAAAACGCAAAATAAAGCTCGAAATTAGTTTCCCCATTTCGGCCATAATCGAAATGCTCCGAAAAATTAAGCTTGGGTTACGTCGATTTGTCTTTCGAGCAGGGGCAGGGTTTTCTTAAAGCGATCGGCCACATCGACGGCATCTAAAATCCCCAGTTTTTCCACATACGAAGCTTTGACGATGGAAGCGCACACGTCCGGAAGATTCAGGCCAGATACCGAATGTAAAATACGCTGAAAGGGAGTTTCACACGCTATTAAATAAATTCGAGAATAAATTTCAGGTAAGGAGCTCGGCATACCCTTAATCTAGACGTGATGGGTAAAGCAATATCGAGCAGATTCAATAACACGGTTGCCTTTTCTTTGAACGTGTCGATTATTCCCGCTAACTCGTCGCTTTGGTCAACGAATGGCACATCTGTGTAAAATAAAATTATCGATCTTTAAATAGGAAGCATTGTCTTTTATCTAACGTCTGAAATACAAGAAAAACAGAATTGGCAAAGCTAAAAAAACTCCGACACCTGTTTTATAGAAAACTAAAAAGAGAACTTCAATTTCTAAACTACTTGTACCAGGGTTTACAGAATTTTGAAATGGCAGATGATAGACAATACCCGTTTCATCCGCTTTTAATTTGTCGAGCTGTTTTACGAGAGCTATCGGGTATGGGTTCAGTTGAATAAGCTGCTCCAGTTTAAAACGACAAAGACCGGTCACTAACAAGGTGTAGGATGGTTGAGGCCAATTCGTGCCTGTGATTTGGACCACCACTGCTGCGGTTCCGATGGGATGTAACGTCGATCTCTCCGATAGCTAAAAAAGACGTGCATTTGACATGTTCTTCTGGTTAAACGCTCACCGAGGAAGCGAATGTTTCTTGGTACCTCGTTTGCATTTGACCCGGGTTCCTTCGGAATCACGCCAATGATGGTGCTGACCATGGTGTTGTCGTTCATTAGGTATTGCCGGACCATCATCATGCTAAAATATGAAAATTAATGTTACTTGCGTATTCAAACACCATACGAGGAAAAACAGAACGCGCTTACTTTTTAGGAGTCTTGACAGGTATTCTAATCGATGCCCCCGGCAGGAGTACATCATTGGATATGATGAGAAGCGGCAACTTACGAGGAATGTGCATCGTCGAACGATCCATGTTCTGAAATTTGATAGAGAATCCAGAGAAATTTACGTATCGACACCAAAGAAATACACGTCAAGGGCAAGCGTTTTTTCTCTGCTATTTCGTGCTGGCATAAAATAATTTCCTCGCAAACGATGAAACCAACTTAACAACAATCTCGATGCATAACGAAGAATCCTTGAAATCTGTTTTCAATCACGACTCTGAACTCTTGTACTCTTATTATCCTCGATATATCCAAGCTAAATTTTGCAAAGCACATTCGACCAGAGCTCCCCTACGATTAGCAGCTTTTGAACCGTACGATGTACGTCATTCAAACCTTCTCCTTCGGCTTTTGACATTTATATTTCATGTTAACAGTCTTGAGCGTACGATGAAGGCAAGTTATCAAATGTTTGTTTGTGTTTATACAAAGTATTATTTATTGCATCGATCAGCCAGGTCGGTGAGAACGATAATGCCTGCATGCATGCTGTAATAAATTTAGTCACTCAAGTACATGCAGATAGCACCTTGGTCAACTTAAGATAAAACTAAGTTATTAATTCAATCAACAAGTTTGTTGTTTATGAAAACGAGGGCTAAGAAGCTAAGGAACATAATGAATAAGACAGGCCCTAGTCTGTATACGTGTGACCTCATACATGAACGGCATGGTTCACCGAACAGCATATGGCCCTAAAAACAATAAATCTGCAATAGGCTACTGACAACGCAATAACACTCAAGAGAAATGCTGAAACTACGAACTTATTTGAAATGCATAATGATTGGAGCAAGGGTATAACTTACTGCAGGCAAATATCGTCCTAAAAAAATGAGTACAGCTGGCACGGACGTACGATGAACCCCTGCAGAGCAAGAGTCTTGGAACACGTACACGAATGATTACAAGAAGCTAGAAAATAGTTGATCGAAGAGTGTCGAGCTCAGTTCAAGAGTTGTTGATCGTGTTTAGCTATCTGCTAAATGTTGACGTAAGTTACCAGTCTTTAACCACTTGACCTTGTTGACGTCTCACATTGGTCGATAGAACAAACACGTTATATCTTACGTGATGAGCAAATATATTTTAAACTATGCGAATTATTTATGTTTTATGGGTAATTATTTATCTGTTACGACACATAATTACTGTTAATATTTAAGAAGAAAAAGAAGCCATAAGGTTAAAGTTCGCGTCTCAGCTGGAGAATACTCAGAATAGTCTTGTATTTTAAAATTTAAATAGCTATTGTTTTTGTTTTTAAGCATTGGATCATGGGCATAAATAGATATTAGCCAATGAGCATTAATGTGCCACTCTGTCAATAGCAAATATGTGTTTTATAGCAAAAAGTCTTGAAGCTAAAGCGCTTTTATTATTTTTTTTAACGCCAACTTTTAGCACTAGGGAATGTAAATTAGTTAACTATTCCCACGATGCAATGCCATAAAACAAAAGCTGTATTTAGTTTAAATTATTTTGTTTTAAAGCATTGCATTATGGGAAATTGTTATCGTACGCCACATAGTGCCGATAATAAGCGTTAAAATTTTAATTTATTAAAACGCTTTAGCTTTTGGACTTCTTATTATTTAAATAGGACAATAAATAGCGCGCAATTCAAATATTTAAAGCCTATGTAATTCAATTGCAATAATTAATTGTTTTAACGCGTCGATTAACTTAATTCTGTGTAATATGATGCATTATAAATCAGAAAATTTGCATTGTTCAATAAATATCGATTCAAATTCTGTTAGAAGATTTAATTTTTTGTTTGTTTTAAGTTAAAATCTGCAGTTTCATGCTATTGTTGTATAACAATCTGTATTGTTGTCATGAAACACCTTATTCAATACGATAACACATCTAACATGATTAGAATACCTTGAATCCCACACGATGATTAATTTTGCTACAATTAACCATCACATTACAGTGCCAAGTCATTACAGTGAAATTTCTCGCCGAAATAATATAATTATTACCAGAAGTCTATATTTTCAAAAAAAGCATTAACATGAGTAGTTCTTCGATGATAGCGCTTATGGTAGTTATGTTTCTCACCACGATTCTTCATTCTGTGCATGCAGATGATGCTCCATCAGATGCTAATAGCACTGCAAAAAGTCCTGAGGAAAGTTCTGAGAAAAGCACTGAGAAAACCCCTGAAAAACCACTTATGACAATTAACGAAGACATGTCATCGGAGTTCAATGTAGACGTCCTCAAGCAACAAGTTAAAAAGATTGGAAATTTAATAGGACTTTAACAATTGTATGTATTACAAAAGTGAGTTATTCCACGATATGAAATGCATTGGATGAGAACTTGGATCTGTTGGATGAAAGATTCACTGAGAAATAAGCAGTTTTATTGCTGTCCAAACATGTTTCTTCATTTTTTAGTAGAAAATATTTCGTTATAGAAGACTTAATTTGTCAACAAAACCACTGTTTTATGATAACATTACTAGAATCAAAATTCAAACTTAGCACCAACAATTAAATATTAAAATTAACTCAGTTGGAAATAAGCTAGAGGGTATAATTCTAAACTAATTATGTATTTATTTAATTTTATATTGTTTTTCTTTTCTTTTTTCTCTTCTGTAGCGCTACAGGATGAAGTGGCATTTATTCACACGATGACAATTGAGAAGATGAAACAAATTATAACTAAAACTTGCTGAAATATATATATATATATATTAGAATAAAATATAATTTAGTAAGCTGCTTTATATTACAGTATAAATGTAAAAAAGCTAGCATTAAATAAATATTACAGCAATATGTGTGTGAAGTACATGATTTTGTTTGAGAAAGTGTAACTTAAAAATTAAGCTACCATATTTGAATTCTTAAAGAACTCATTTTAGAAATCAGATCTTCCAAATATTGTTCAACACTTGGTTAGACACACACCATTCAAAAGGTGAGGCAACGTTTTCTACTCATGTCATAAATATTATAAAATCATAAAAGTGCACAAAATAAGTTTGAAAGATATTTTATACAACTTTTGTTATAAATGCAAAAATATATTCCATTCTCTTAATTTTTAAAATTCCAAGAACTCTTACAAACTATTTGAGACATAGAAAATGGAAAAAAATACATCCGAAATTTTCAACTGCAGAAAGTGAACGATACATTAGAAATTAAAGCACGAAAGTAAAGAAAACAGCAGTAAATGGTAATAAATAAATAGGAAATTGAACAACTCGTCTCCACGTAGTTTAAAAACACATTAACGATTAACAAGATATTTAAAAAACCAGCCTTTAAAATCGGCAAAGTCGTTGCGTCGGATAAAAATACGTACAATAACGAAAAAAAAATGTGGAATAACATCGTGCAATTATTGTACGGACTTTTTATTCCCTTTTGCAGCATAAAGTATAATTGACTGCAAAAAAATACCACCAAACATCGTTTTACGATTGCTTAATTCTATTTTCGAGTTTCTGCAGTTCGGAGGCCACTTCGTTAGGTAGGTCCTTGTTCACCTGTTCGTCAATATATTTCTTACTCTCCTTAACCTGGAAAAATAAACAAGGAAGTAAAATTCAAGGCATCGATTCAAACGATACCACATTTATTTTGCATAATAAAAATAGTAATAAGCTTACTTCTTGTAGCCAAAAGTCTTTAGAAATGCTGAAAAGTTCGTCCACATTTACTTGGTCCTTAATTTCATCGAGGTTTATTAGTGAATCTTTTTTTGGAATGAACGCGTCAAGGGCAAGCGTTTTTCCTCTGCTATTTCGTGCTGGCATAAAATAATTTCTCCATAACCATATGGAAGCGACTTAACAACAATAACGATGCATAACGAAGAATCCTTGAAATCTATTGTCAATCACGACTTTGAACTCAAATACTCTTATTGTCATCAATATATCCAAGCTAAAGTTTGCAAAGTACATTCGCACAGAGTACTATGTCATTCAAACCTTCTCCTTCGGATTTTGACATTTAGATTTCATGTCAATAGTCTTGAGCGTACGATGAAGGCAAGTTATCAAATGTTTGTTTGTGTTTATACAAAGTATTATTTAGTGCATCGATCAGCCAGGTCGGTGAGACCGAATTATTATGCCTGCTGTAATAAATTTAGACACTCAAGTATATATGATAGCACCTTGGATAACTTAAGATAGAACTAAGATATTAATTCAATCAACAAGTTTGTTATATATTTCAAACTATGCGAATTATTTATGTTTTATACAAATTCCTAATGGATAATTATTTATCTGTTACGATACCTAATTACTGTTAATATTTAAGAATCAAAAAAAGCCATAAGGTCAAAGTTCGCGTCTCAGCTGGAGAATACTCAGAATAGGTCAGTAATTTAAAATTTAAATATAGCTATAATTTTTGTTTTTGAGCATTGCATCATGGGTATAAATAAGTATTGGCTAATGAGCATTAATGTACCACTCTGTTAAAAGCAGATGTGTGTTTTATAGCAAAAAGTCTCAAAGCTAAAGCGCTTTTGTAATTATTTTTAACGATAACTTTTAGCACTAGGGAATGTAAATTGGTTAACTATTCCCATGATGCAATGCTGTAAAACAAAAGCTGTGTTTAATTTAAATTATTTTGTTTTAAAGCATTGCATTATGGGAAAATATTATTCTACGCCGCATAGTGTTATTAGTAGGCGTTAAAATTTGAATTTATTAAAACGCTTTTGCTTTTAGACTTTTTATTATTTAAATAGGTCAATAAATAGCGCAAAATTCAAATATTAAAGGCATACGCAATTTAACTACAATAATTGTTTTTCACGTCGATTAGCATAATTCTGTGTAATTTGATGCATGACAAATCAGAAAATTTGCATTGTTCAATAAAAACCGATTCAAATTCTGTTATAAGATCTAATTTTTGTTTGTTTTAAGCTAAAATCTGCAGTTGCATGCTATTGTTGTATAACAATCAGTATTGTTGTCATAAAACACCTTATTCAATCCGATAACTGATCTAACATGATTGGGATACCTTGAATCCCACACGATGATTAATTTTGCTATAAATACCCATCACATACTAGCCAATTCATTACCGTGCACTTTCTCCCCAAAATAATATAATTAATATCAGAAGTCTATATTTTCAAAAAAAAAGCATTAAAATGAGTAGTTCTTCGATGCTAGCCCTTATGGTAGTTATGTTTTTCACCACGATTCTTCATTCTGTACATGCAGAAGATGATCCAGCAGATGCTGAAGACTCTGCAAAAAGTCCTGAAGAAACTGCTGACCAAAATCCTCCTAAGGAAAGTCCTGAGGAAAATCCTGAGGAAATGCCTGAGAAAATCCCTGAGAAAATCCCTGGGAAACGCCCTCAGAAAAAGGAACCACTTCTGTCATTTAAGGATGACCAGTCATCATCGTTCAGCATACAAATCTTCAAGGATCAATATAAAAAGTTCGGAGCTTTGCTGGGACTTTAACAATTGTAAGTATTATTAAATTGAGTTATTCCACGATATGAAATGCATTGGATGAGAACTTAGGTGAAAGATTCACTGAAAATTCAGCAGTTTTATTGATGTCCAAACATGTTTTTTCATTTTTTAGTAGAAAATATTTCGTTATAGAAGACTAATTCGTCAACAAAACCACTGTTTTTATGAAAAAAAACATTTCTAGAATAAAAATTCAAAACTTAGCCCAAACAATTAAATATTAAAATTAACTTAGTATCTAGAGGGTATAATCCTAAACTAATTTTATATTGTTTTTCTTTTTTTTCTAAAAAAAACTACAGGATGTACTGGCATTTATCCACACGATGATAATTGAAGATGAAATAAATTAAAACTAAAACTTGCTGAAATATACATATTAGAAGATAATATAATTTAGTAAGCAGCTTTCTATTGCAGTATATAATGTAAAAAAGCTAGCATTAAATAAATATTACAGCAATATATACTTGAAGTACACGACTATGTTTGACAAAGTGTAACTTCAAAATTAAGCTATTAGAAATCAGATCTTCCAAATATTTATTTAACACTTGGTTAAACACATACCAATCAAAAGGTGAGGCAACGTTTTCTACTCATGTCATAAATATTATAAAATCATAAAAGTGCACAAAATAAGTTTCAAAGACATTTTATTCAAATTTTTTTATAAATGCAAAAATATATTCCATACTCTTGTTAAAATTCCAAGAACTCGTACAAACTATTTGAGACATAGAAAATGGAAAAAAGAAAAAATACATCCGAGATTTTCAACTGCAGAAAGTGAACGATACATTAGAAATTAAAGCATGAAAGTAAAGAAAACAGCAGTAAATTGTAATAAATAAATAGGAAATTGAACATCTCGTCTCCACGTAGTTTAAAAACACGTTAACGATTAACAAGATATTTAAAAAACCAGCCTTTAAAATCGGCATAGTCGTTGCGTCGGATAAAAATACGTACAATAACGAAAAAAAATGTGGAATAACATCGTGCAATTATTGTACGGAATTTTTATTACTTTTTGCAGCATAAAGATGATAAAGTGTAATTAACTGCAAAAAAAATACCACCAAACATCGTTTTACGATTGCTTAATTCTATTTTCGAGTTTCTGCAGTTCGGAGGCCACTTCGTTAGGTAGGTCCTTGTTCACCTGTTCGTCAATATATTTCTTACTCTCCTTAACCTGGAAAAATAAACAAGGAAGTAAAATTCAAGGCATCGATTCAAACGATACCACATTTATTTTGCATAATAAAAATAGTAATAAGCTTACTTCTTGTAGCCAAAAGTCTTTAGAAATGCTGAAAAGTTCGTCCACATTTACTTGGTCCTTAATTTCATCGAGGTTTATTAGTGAATCTTTTTTTGGAATGAACGCGTCAAGGGCAAGCGTTTTTCCTCTGCTATTTCGTGCTGGCATAAAATAATTTCTCCATAACCATATGGAAGCGACTTAACAACAATAACGATGCATAACGAAGAATCCTTGAAATCTATTGTCAATCACGACTTTGAACTCAAATACTCTTATTGTCATCAATATATCCAAGCTAAAGTTTGCAAAGTACATTCGCACAGAGTACTATGTCATTCAAACCTTCTCCTTCGGATTTTGACATTTAGATTTCATGTCAATAGTCTTGAGCGTACGATGAAGGCAAGTTATCAAATGTTTGTTTGTGTTTATACAAAGTATTATTTAGTGCATCGATCAGCCAGGTCGGTGAGACCGAATTATTATGCCTGCTGTAATAAATTTAGACACTCAAGTATATATGATAGCACCTTGGATAACTTAAGATAGAACTAAGATATTAATTCAATCAACAAGTTTGTTATATATTTCAAACTATGCGAATTATTTATGTTTTATACAAATTCCTAATGGATAATTATTTATCTGTTACGATACCTAATTACTGTTAATATTTAAGAATCAAAAAAAGCCATAAGGTCAAAGTTCGCGTCTCAGCTGGAGAATACTCAGAATAGGTCAGTAATTTAAAATTTAAATATAGCTATAATTTTTGTTTTTGAGCATTGCATCATGGGTATAAATAAGTATTGGCTAATGAGCATTAATGTACCACTCTGTTAAAAGCAGATGTGTGTTTTATAGCAAAAAGTCTCAAAGCTAAAGCGCTTTTGTAATTATTTTTAACGATAACTTTTAGCACTAGGGAATGTAAATTGGTTAACTATTCCCATGATGCAATGCTGTAAAACAAAAGCTGTGTTTAATTTAAATTATTTTGTTTTAAAGCATTGCATTATGGGAAAATATTATTCTACGCCGCATAGTGTTATTAGTAGGCGTTAAAATTTGAATTTATTAAAACGCTTTTGCTTTTAGACTTTTTATTATTTAAATAGGTCAATAAATAGCGCAAAATTCAAATATTAAAGGCATACGCAATTTAACTACAATAATTGTTTTTCACGTCGATTAGCATAATTCTGTGTAATTTGATGCATGACAAATCAGAAAATTTGCATTGTTCAATAAAAACCGATTCAAATTCTGTTATAAGATCTAATTTTTGTTTGTTTTAAGCTAAAATCTGCAGTTGCATGCTATTGTTGTATAACAATCAGTATTGTTGTCATAAAACACCTTATTCAATCCGATAACTGATCTAACATGATTGGGATACCTTGAATCCCACACGATGATTAATTTTGCTATAAATACCCATCACATACTAGCCAATTCATTACCGTGCACTTTCTCCCCAAAATAATATAATTAATATCAGAAGTCTATATTTTCAAAAAAAAAGCATTAAAATGAGTAGTTCTTCGATGCTAGCCCTTATGGTAGTTATGTTTTTCACCACGATTCTTCATTCTGTACATGCAGAAGATGATCCAGCAGATGCTGAAGACTCTGCAAAAAGTCCTGAAGAAACTGCTGACCAAAATCCTCCTAAGGAAAGTCCTGAGGAAAATCCTGAGGAAATGCCTGAGAAAATCCCTGAGAAAATCCCTGGGAAACGCCCTCAGAAAAAGGAACCACTTCTGTCATTTAAGGATGACCAGTCATCATCGTTCAGCATACAAATCTTCAAGGATCAATATAAAAAGTTCGGAGCTTTGCTGGGACTTTAACAATTGTAAGTATTATTAAATTGAGTTATTCCACGATATGAAATGCATTGGATGAGAACTTAGGTGAAAGATTCACTGAAAATTCAGCAGTTTTATTGATGTCCAAACATGTTTTTTCATTTTTTAGTAGAAAATATTTCGTTATAGAAGACTAATTCGTCAACAAAACCACTGTTTTTATGAAAAAAAACATTTCTAGAATAAAAATTCAAAACTTAGCCCAAACAATTAAATATTAAAATTAACTTAGTATCTAGAGGGTATAATCCTAAACTAATTTTATATTGTTTTTCTTTTTTTTCTAAAAAAAACTACAGGATGTACTGGCATTTATCCACACGATGATAATTGAAGATGAAATAAATTAAAACTAAAACTTGCTGAAATATACATATTAGAAGATAATATAATTTAGTAAGCAGCTTTCTATTGCAGTATATAATGTAAAAAAGCTAGCATTAAATAAATATTACAGCAATATATACTTGAAGTACACGACTATGTTTGACAAAGTGTAACTTCAAAATTAAGCTATTAGAAATCAGATCTTCCAAATATTTATTTAACACTTGGTTAAACACATACCAATCAAAAGGTGAGGCAACGTTTTCTACTCATGTCATAAATATTATAAAATCATAAAAGTGCACAAAATAAGTTTCAAAGACATTTTATTCAAATTTTTTTATAAATGCAAAAATATATTCCATACTCTTGTTAAAATTCCAAGAACTCGTACAAACTATTTGAGACATAGAAAATGGAAAAAAGAAAAAATACATCCGAGATTTTCAACTGCAGAAAGTGAACGATACATTAGAAATTAAAGCATGAAAGTAAAGAAAACAGCAGTAAATTGTAATAAATAAATAGGAAATTGAACATCTCGTCTCCACGTAGTTTAAAAACACGTTAACGATTAACAAGATATTTAAAAAACCAGCCTTTAAAATCGGCATAGTCGTTGCGTCGGATAAAAATACGTACAATAACGAGAAAAAAAATGTGGAATAACCTCGTGCAATTATTGTACGGAATTTTTATTCCCATTTGCAGCATAAAGTGTAATTGACTGCAAAAAATATGACCAAGCATCGTTTTACGATTGCTTGATTCTATCTTCGAGTTTCTGCAGTTCGGAGGCCACTTCGTTAGGTAGGTCCTTATTCACCTGTTCGTCAAAATATTTCTTAATCTCCTTAACCTGGAAAAATAAATCATACGCGAGTTAACAAGGAAGTAAAATTCAAATCATCGATTCAAACGATACCACATTTATTATGCATAATAAAAATAGCAATAAGCTTACTTCTTGTAGCCAAAAGTCTTTAGGAATGCTGAAAAGTTCGTCGACATTTACTTGGTCCTTAATTCCATCGAGGTTTAGCGAATCTTTTTTTGGAATGTATCCGATAGGTGATGACTGGGCGCAGTCCTGTCCTTCCACCCGTCTGAAAATCCAGTCTAGCACGCGGGCATTTTCCCCAAATCCAGGCCACAAAAAGTTACCCTATTGAAAACGAGTCACCGTTAGTAAAACCACGTTTGGCTCTACCGATGTTCATTTACAAAAAAGTTGAGTCGACTTACTTGGGCATCTTTTCGGAACCAGTTCACGTGAAATACCCTCGGAAGTTGCACGTTGGGCTTCCTTTCCATGCTCAGCCAGTGCGAAAGGTAGTGACCAAAATTGTAGCCGAAGAAAGGGCGCATTGCGAATGGATCGTGCATGATCATTTTTCCTGAAAATTAAATTGAAAATGCTGAAAGTGCCCTAAATCGAAAAAGATCGAATGCCCGCAACCCTGCTTACCTTTATACTCGGCCGCTGCCGTTGCTTCGGATCTCATTGCCGATCCTATAAACACGGAATGTTTCCAATCGAAACCTTCGTAGACGAGCGGAACCCCCTGGGGCCTTCGACCGCCGAATAATATGGCCTCGATGTGGACGCCTTCAGGGTCTTCCCAAGCTGGATCGATGATGGGACACTGGCCGGCAGGAGTGCAAAATCTGCTCGAAGGGACAACGGAATGTTACAAAAATCGATTTTTAAAACATTTTCATTTCCGGAAAACCAATTCCACACCTCGAATTAGGATGAGCAGCCGGTTTTCCGCTAGATTTCTCCCAGTTTTGGTCTCCCAACCAGCTAGTGACTTTCAGTTTGTCGGTGGGAACTTCCTTCTCCAGACCTTCCCAAAACACGCCTCCGTCGCTGGTCTTAGCCACGTTAGTAAACACCGTATTTTTCATGATGGTTTTCATCGCAATCGGATTGGTGTTCTTCGAGGTGCCTAAAACGAGATTGTCGAAGATTTGCAATTAGAAACACTTCAAGGCAACGAAATTATGTTTGCAATACTCGTCACGAGCCGAGTTCTTACCAGGTGCAACACCGAAAAATCCGTTCTCCGGATTAATTGCCCTTAGCCGTCCCTGCGAATCAAATTTCATCCACGCAATATCGTCTCCGACGCATTCAATCTTGTATCCTGGCAGAGCAGGTGTCATCATCGCCAAATTTGTTTTTCCGCAAGCGCTGGGAAATGCGGCAGCAAAGTATTTTTTCACACCGTTGGGATTGGTGATTCCTAAAATCTGAAAGATGGAAAAAACTGGCTCAGATAGGCTAAACTTGTGCGGATAAAATGCGGCGTTTGAAATTCAAACCGACCAGCATGTGTTCGGCAAGCCATCCTTCTCTCTTTGCCAGAATCGAGCCTATCCTCAGCGCGAAGCATTTTTTCCCCAGCAAGGAATTTCCGCCGTAACCGCTGCCGAAAGAAAATATTTCGTTGTTCTCGGGCAGGTGACTGATTATCGTCTTCTCGGGATTGCACGGCCAATTATTTATAGCTGGTTCTGGAACAAAAAATATATAACGACAATTTTAGAGGGGGAAATTAAAAACTTGTCAGCAGTACAGGATCTCCGAAACGCTAAAAGCCACATCTTAGTGAAATTTTCCCCCTCCCCACATCCACTTATAAGGTTATCTCTTCTTAAAAAAAATCGTTATCTTATACGAGTAACGTGGAAAATTACAGAAAAATGTTATAAACCACTCAAATCTTACTATTCATCGGCAACGGTTGTCCGACAGAATGAAGGCACTTGACGAATTCCCCATTTGCCAACGTGTCGAGCACGGGCTGACCCATCCGAGTCATGATTCTCATGGATGCGGCCACGTACGCAGAGTCCGTAAGTTCGATGCCCACCTTGGACAGCGGTGACCCCAGAGGTCCCATGCTGAACGGGATGACGAACATGGTCCGGCCTTTCATGCAGCCGGGGAAACGCTCGTCCAGGGCCTTTTTCAGCTCCTCGGGAGCCATCCAATTGCCCAAAGTGCCCTTGACCCCATCTTTGGGAGTTGGAATCGTATCACTTTTGCTCTTGGTAGCAATGACGGTCTTGCTTTCAACTCTGGCAACATCCGCTGGGTCAGTTCGTACCAACCAACTGAAAATTTAGAAAAAGCATATTTTGGTCAGCAAGTGAATTTAAAAAAAAACTCTTTAAAAAATTAATAATAATCTTACCAGTTTTCGTATTTCGGCAGTTCTTCTATCATTCCTTGCTTCTTCATGAGGTTGATGAAATGCTTGTTTTCGGCTTCACTGCCATCGCAGATGTGAATGTTATCTGGCTGGCAAATCTTTGCATTTTGCTCCACGTATTGTCTAACCTTTAAATTTATTTTTTCTCATATTAATATACATGTACATTCATTTCAGGGGTTGTGCAAGAAAGAGGATTTCTAAATTACTTTATTAGGCAGGTGGTTTAAGTTTCCTTGGACAACGCTCAGATTTCGCACTCCAGAGTTGATAAATCCGTTGCCCAACTGGAGTTTTATTTGCTGGGATGCAAGTTTCGAAAAACTAAAACGATAAAAGAAGACGAGACATGCTTTTAATTTCATTTTTATATTTAATCCTTTGCATTTTTATAGCAGACCACAATAAATAAAAATCTCACACATCGTGATTTTTTTTCAGAAAATCTTGAACTCCTTTCACGACTTTACTAATTTGCCTAAATTATTTTGAAAAATCACCAATCAACATAATCCAAAATTATGTTTTTACAACAATATATGACGATTTCAGTATTTTAACCTAAGTTTAAATCAAATGTTCATCAGTAACTGAACGAGCATAAATTATTTCTGATTTTTTTTAAAGAAAATAAGGGTTTAAGAAAAATTCAGGTTTCCAATACTGATTTAATCATGGATTTCTTCCCAGAATTCATTATATGTCTAAATCCTTTGGAGAAATCACCAAAACTTGTCAACCGAAGCCAAAACTATTTAAAATTTAGTAATTGCCAAATTGATCTCAAAATCTACTGTATAAAATTTATGAAGATTTGAAGTAGTTTAACCTAACTTTAATTCACCAAATATGCGAGCAAAATTCGATTCTTCAATTGAAAAATTTAGCAATTTTATCACGAATTACTTTCCAAGCTTCAGAATTTATTTAAATCCTCTTGATGAAGCACTAATAATTCAAAAACTCATCGAAAGAGACTAATCCTATTTCAAAAATTAAAGCTTGCTGATATACGAGAAAATTTAAAAACTTGTAAAATTGATTGAAATAGGGTCGTGTAAAATTAGGTTCCCTAATTGATGAATTTCAGTATTTATCTAAAAAATCAGCAGATGCTTAGGCAATTTAAAAATGTAGCTATATAATTATACAAGAAAACTTAAAAACCTTAAAACATCATGAAGATTTAAGTATTTTAACCTAAGTATGGCTGAAATATAGTCGAATGCACAATTAAGTTATTCAATTGATGAATTAAGAAATTCGTTCATGAATTTGTTTCCAGATTTCGGTATTTATCAAAGGAATTAATAATAATTTAGTAACTCATCAACAGATGCCCAAGCAAGATAACTTACAAACTGGAAAACTTCAAGAAGATTTTAACCTAAATTTAATTAAAATATTTACCAATAAATCAATGAACAACATTCCTTGGATTACATTAAACCTTACAATATCTTAAAACTAAAAGCAAAACCGACATGATTTCAACAACGAGATGCCTTAATAAAAGCTTCATCAATAAATGATTCCAGCAAAAATATTTAAAGTTCGAGCAGGAAGATATGACCATATTCTTACCTTCCATTTTCATTAACATCAGAGAGTTTCTCCTGAGGATTCTCTACTAGACTTGGCATTTTGGCTGCAGACTTGAGAGCACAGCAGATAGATTAGCAGCTGCCAGCTTCTGGATGAGCTTCTCCAAAGGTATGACATCTTACCAAGCTCCCAGCCTCGTATATATACCAAATTCAAGCCATCCCCACCCTGCTCATTTCCCCTGGAATTGACATTTAAACCAATTTGCACCAGATTGAAATAGGAGGAGCCTCTCCTCCTAATGCTGAGCCCCCGTAAACACCAACTTCCACATCGACGTCACCAGCGCACGTTGGACATTGATGTTCCCATTGACCCCTACGACCCCAGAGTCATATGATTGGTCGAGACAAACGCACCCTCGTCTCCCATTGGTTAGCCACATGGCAAGCCCATCAAACCAGTCGCTGGGGGAGAAATCTTCGTCAGCAGATAAAACCAGCTGGAGTTTTTTTTATGAAAACAGCCAGTTTATATCAGTTGTCAGCACGTGATATGAATAAAATATTAACGGACGCATCAGTAGATTACAAAAAAAAAAAACCTCCTCTATGCCATATTTCCATGAATCCCAGCCAGAAGTGGGAGTCTCCAGATTTCCCAGGAAACCTCTGGAAAATGGGCACGAAAAACACATCAACAAACTCCATGATGCAAGAAATATCACATGAATTGGGTTTCGAGACAACGTGACTGCCTTTAAAGCTTTTTTAGTGTGGAGCAGTTTTCGAAAAAAAAAATAAATCACTTATCTCCACTTTTTTATCTGCTTGTTTGAATTTTGTTGAAGAATTAAAAATGGGATATCTTTGCTATTGTCATAAAGTCATGGCCATAAGTGTAAACATGTAAATTATTGAACAGAGTACGTGTTATTCTGACTTCATTGACATTTTTGAAACCTCACTGACATCTCAACCCCACTGCACTCTCAACCCCACTGCACTCTCAACCCCACTGCACTCTCAACCCCACTGCACTCTCAACCC
>JAQGCC010000931.1:0-28435 GCA_034698905.1 Xestoiulus laeticollis
GGGGGGGGTATTACTCGTGGCAGTCACAATAAAATGGGAAAAATTTAAGGCGCTAACTTTAGATGGTGCCAACATAGTCAGCCAACAATTGTCCCTTGGAATTTTCTAATTCGAGCCAACTTTTTTTTTCCTGCTTTTTTTAACGTAAGAAAACTGTCTCGAGAGTGACTAGGGTTAAGTTGCACTCTAAACACGATGCAACTTAGTGAAAGTTGGTGATAAAAGTTGAGCAAAATACTAACAATGATAAGTATCGCACCAACCACGTTGAAAACTTTTTGCAAAGGGTTGGGTTTAAGGTTCTGAAAGGTTCCTGTCAATTTGTTATTCAGGATTTTCAAATGTGATAGAAAGCTGCTAAATAATTGCATGGTTTTTAAGTGTCCCAAAATGATGTAAACCATGCAATCAAGTCAAAAGATTTTAAAGATGACTGGAAAAAGCGTCATATTAATCATGATGACGTTTATAACTTCTATGATATGAATTTCCTCTTTGTTTTCAAACTCTAAAATGTGACATTCGTCCAAACAATCAATGACTGTCTAAAATGCAAGCCTACGTTAAAAAAGTCCTTTAACATCCTTCAAGTGTCATTCTCAAAGTTTGAAAAACAGTTGAAAAATATATTTCTTAGAAATGGACATGCATGTACATGTACAAGGGAACCAAATTCATTGGGTGTGCGGAATTTTCCCTGTGCGCAACTTTCCGGCAACCGAAAAACAATATTACGACATATTATATTCGACAAAAGTCTGTTGTGTCGTATTGACTAAAAAGAACCTGTCTGCTCTGCGCCTCCGTAAGCAGAAATTTGTCCAAATACAGACAAGATAAAATTAGTGAACGAACCTACAGCAATACATGCATTGATTCGCGTGATCTAGACGAGTTTAAACATGTTTTATCCTCATGTACAGTAAAATAATCAAAATATAAACTATCATGTAATTTCAAGAATTACTGCATGTATTTGAATATTCAAACTTCAACAAATAAAATGCTATAAGATATTTTGTTTGAAGTAAGTAACCATAAGTGATAGATAATGTGCAATAAAAACCACATTGGTCACACTTACGACTAAATAAGCATCCCGCCTTGAATGAATTGTCATATAGCATACTAGCGCCACCTGTCGTTGGCATGTTCCTATTCTTATAAAGACCACATCAGTGCCGTCACAATTCTGCTTATTCTGGCGATGAATTTTCGAGTAGCACTTTTTGAAAGAAGAAACTATTACATGGCGCGAATTGTGCCTTTTTCTGACCCGACATAAGAGCAAATGGCTGTTTCTAACTCAATCTACAATCTATTTGCAAAAACAATTTGGCAATTTCCATGTAAACTCGGGGTGCGCACGTCAAAATCCCTGCCATCAAACTGATATAAGGAAATAACTTGGTAGATTGAGGCATGTGATGGGGGGGATGTGACAACGAAAAAACGTCGAGAAAAACCCGATAATATGATCACGAATTCACGAATATCTGACGCCAATTTCACCAACACGAGGTCGTTACTTTCAAGCTACAAACATGGAATGGTAATTCAAAGGCTCTAAAAAAAAAAACTATTTCCCTGACACGGTGCAGTTATACGTTATGCAGATGATATTGTTATGGCAGGTTGCACCTTCTCATATTAGTGCAATCGTCGATTTACACCCTCTATGCATTAATCCATAACCAGTTTCATAACTGAATTAAACGTCATAACTAATTAAGTTTTTAATTAGAATGTTATAGAAGTAGAGCTAAACATATTTATATAAAATGAAGCTTAAAAGGGGAATTCCCCATAGATGCAGAGCTAGCTGACTGTGCAATCTCTTGACTATTGTAAGTAACTAATAACTGGCTATGGGAAAAAAATGGGATATTTGTGTTGAATTTCCCTGACTTCTAACAAAATTGACTTTTCCATGTCTCTGGTGACCCTGCAATATGAATGGAAGATTACCTACTGTTAATTATGTTTTCACCAGTTATCAGGAACCCATTTTGGAATCTAAGTGTGGAAAATGCTATGTGAAAAAAACCACAAGACATGATGGCGATAAATGAAAGTCGTCTTCATTTTTTTCTAACCAAAAGCTTAAATTAACTGTCTCAAAATGACTGCCAATTCCAGTAATTCGCATCAAAAAACAATTTTTTTTGCAAACTTGGCGCTTAAATTTTCCCTCAACAACAGATCCCCCCCATTAAATTTAATGACCTGCAGGGGGCGCCCCCCACAACCTTATATGTATATCACTTCCCAAAAACACGTCCATGTTTACACTGGCTTCCTTAATGTTGATTATAATAGCAAAGCCATTAAAAATTAGGCATGAGTAAACTGCGCACATTTTGTTACCAGCAGCCTGCGAATACAGAATATGATTTTGAATTAATTGTGTTGACCAAGGCCGAGTGTACGAGGAAAGTAATTGAAAAAAGCTGGAGTTGCATTGTCACGGCTGCTGATTAAGGAGTTGTTTCCTGTCAGTAGCGTGCATTGGCTGCCCAAAAAGATATTGTTCGTAGTTGCACCACGACTTAAATATCCTGATTAAATTTTAATTACAATTCTGCGAAAAGGCCGTGGCATCGTTTAGAGTGCAGATTATTAAAGTCGATATCTGGAATGCATAAATCAATGTGGCGTGACTCTTGGAAGCAGTTGTATAAATGATCCTCGTTGTACACGACTATTGGGTGGATCTAGAGGACATTGTAAGAAAAATCCATTATGGAACAGGAAAATAGCCACTGTCCAGCAATAGGATTTTCTCTGAGTTGGACGTCCAATGGTGTTTCAACATCACACCAGCATGCCACCTCACTAGAACATCCTCGACACATGTGCAAAATTCAGGGTGCAGTCCACTAAATTTACAGGAAAAAATTCAAGGATTTCAAGACTAATGCTTATCATGTTTAATAACAAAATAATGCAAAACAGTTTCAAGTAATATCACATCTAAGGTTGTGTGATCTTTATACTAGTAGTAATGTGAGCTAGACAAACTGGTATAACAGACGAATAGAAGTGGAATATTGCCAACAGTTTCAGCTTAATAAAAGACCAAATTTCACAATTGCTCGTAGTAGGAAAAATGTTGGAAGTATAAAAACGAATGCCCTTGGTGCACCGCCAAAAAAACAGCTTAAAAAGTGTATCGGCTGGGTTGTTTGGGTGCACACATCTTAATGCATGTACATTTGCAACCTAGTCAGCTGCAGCAATCCTTCATTCCCAATTCCTCCACCCAAATTTCCACCGATTACGTCAAGGTTGAATACCTGGATGATTAGGTATTAGATAATAGCTTAATATTCACGGGTAGCAAAATGCTAGTCAGACATTTAAACAACGCCCAAATGCATGCTCCTACCTCAGCCTACACACAGCCACACGAAGGAAACAGAAATGTACATTAGTTAACCTTGTATTTCTATAATCTGCGACCTTATTATTACAACCTTGGCAATCAAGATGGCTGTCAGCTGTTGCAACTAAAAAACTAGAGATGCTCTGACAAATGGAACCAGGATCTGAAAAATGTTATGTTCATGGTGTCTTATGCCTAGTCCACACCAAGGAAACATATCCAAGAAACATGAAACTGTTTCATGAAATGTTTCAACAGTGTACATTGGTTTGGACAACTTGTTTCACGACACATGCTGCACCAGATAAATATCAAAACATTTCATGTGCAACATTTTTGTCATGAAATGTTTCGAGTTTCATGTTTCATGAAATTGTTTCCTTGATGTGGACTTAAACATTAAGCTGTGAGTGCATGCATTGCCTTGTTAAAAAGCAGTTATGTTTGTGGGCTAAATAGAACTTCTTAGGTTCTTCTTGGTTCCAATGAAGATGACGACCAAGAACACACTTTAAATCACTCACTGTGCTCCATATCCCATGATTACATTTTTTTGTATAAATAGTGCCAATCGATGATAGAGCACTAACGTTACCTTAGCATCATTCTGTAATTCGATTCCATTCTTTGATGCGAGCCTTGTTATTAAATTAATAATAGCAATTTTCAACGTACATGTAGGTAACTGATCGCTATTCTGCCACAGATTGTCATGTTTTATGGTAATACAACGCCTGTTCCATTATACGTTTCTATGAATTAAGCATTTCTCAGTTTCAATGTTATTATGCTATCAAGAGACACGTACGAATACAGTTCAATACTTCAATATGTATCGGATTCTTAGAAGCATTTTTTTTATCCAGCTAAATATAGTTTTGAAGTATAAAAATGTATCGATGTTAACTATTAAACTGCGATTATTATTGCCTTCTTAGGGGTTAATCAATAACGGCATTTTGGAATGAAAAAATTTGTAATGATACAATGCACTCGCCATATTGTGCAATAAATAAAAAATGTAACAAAAGAGCAATGTACATGTACTAATCCAAGATGGCCGTCAACATATGTAACATTCTGCCTTAAGACAGTCATGCTTTGTATGAGGTTAGGATACAAATGTTATCCAAAGGAGGATGTCTCATCAAACGCTGCTATACAAATATAATTTGTAATGATGCAAAGCAATCGTAACCATTATTGTAATTTGACAAAAGGTGCACTATAGCTAATCCAAGATGGCCGTCAACATTCCCTCCTAAGACATCATGCTTTGCATGTGGTTATAGGATACCAATGTTACCCAGGGAGGTTTAAATGTTTCAATTTCATCAAACAACGTTGTTTCAACTGGATTTTCCAAGACGTTTGATGGAAATTCCTTCCATAATCCGGTGTCGGTGAAACCAGTTTCAACCCACTGCTGCTCCAGCGGTGTAACAGAAGTAGGAATTGCCGCCATTGTAAGCCCTCTATAAATAAAATCTCCCGGCATTTATGGCTAAACTGCGTTAGGCCTTCCGCTTAAGGGTTACTCAGCCTAAGGCGGTTGGGAGTGTAAAAATACAATTTCGAAATTTTGTTTTTGGATCTTTGTCAATTTTCCCTCCTTGTCTTTGTTGTGGAGTCATTCTCTTCCAACCTTTTTGATGCACTTGTATTGAAGCAAGAGGAGAGAATGGAAATAGCATCCAGAACACATTCCTGGCACAAGTGAAGGGAGAGAAGCTTTAGTGCCCCCCTTAACAGCACAGCACAATGCGAGATCGTTGCACAAGCCATGATTTAAAGGTGTCGCTCTTCCACAAAATTGAGACAAACAAAACATGGCTGAACAGCCGATGGGTGGCGCATGCTTTTTTCAAATTTAATCAATTTCTTTTACAAAAAATCCATCCTACGAAATCTTTTGTTTGAGATTATATAGCCCAGGTCACGTTTTACTTTTTGTCTTAGACGAAATAAAAGTGAAGGCAATTGCACCCAGAATGGCATTTAAATGAAGCGCCATTACGATATGACCACTGAACACGTGATGTAAATGAAGCGTCATTAGGACATGAATGGGGATATTCAGCGAAATATCAATCTGTTGAAATGATGCCACTTGCCCAAATGTCCATGCAAATTATTTCGTCTAAGACAAAATAGAAAACCTGGCCAGAGATGATATGAATTTAGTCGTTGCTTCGATCTTTAATTATCGATTTTTTTTTATTTAAATACCGATTACTGAAATTTCAGCGAATAGATGAAAATTGCTTTTATTGTTTTGTACCAAACGCCACAAACCCATTCCATCAATTTGCTACAGGCTGGGCAAATCGAAGTCGAAATTGTCCGCCATGTGGTATCTGACAATTTGTCTGGCAAGTAATAAAGATCCAAGTTCTCCACCCGCGGCCAAATGCATTTCTAGCATAAAATATTAGCCCTTCCAATTCCCATTACTTTTTTTTCAATTTCAATCAAATTTCAGTTAACCGTTTCCATCCAAGCGTTAAAGCCAACTGTTCTACCGGAAACATTTGAAACTAATGATGATGTACAATTTGCATGCACGCACTTAGAACTTGGGCTCCATCTCAAGTTAAAAGTTTCCGATATAATGGTTATCTTCCCTCAGAAGCAAGTAGGAAGGAGGATGGCACTCTCTCCCTATTGATTTCTGCCCTTGCTCACAACCCAAAGAATGCCCTTAAAATGCCTGCAAGATATTAGTCCAGCGGCGACAATCGCCCTAGGGCGAGAAATGTCCAATGCGAGAAAATTAAACTTTTAAGTCTGAGTAAATGTAGCGGAAGTGCAAGAGCCCTTAATGCTGCCACCATCAATTTCTGCATTAGGCCTTGGGCGTTGGAAGGCCACTAAGGCAGTCCAAAGTCATTGTTTCAGCATGCTCCAGAAGCGAATGGACGTTCAAGAGTGCTTCCTGACAGTCGCCCGTGGTCATTAGGTATGCAAAAGAGGGCGCATAAAGCGAATGGAAGGGGCTAATTTAAAAAGTGAAAAGCCCATTTGACCACATGGTTGGTTCCAAGAATCTCCCGTAATATTTGTCATGTCGTTGCCAAAGTGCACCGTAAAGAGCAATGGGCGCCATTTTATTGCATCTAGCGCCACATCCCACTGAGGTGAAGTCGTTGGTGAAATAGAAAAAAAGTTGCACCTATAAAGCTACTGCGGTCGATATCTAAAACTTTAATAAAAGTGACGAGATGCCAAGCATGGTTTTGGTGAGGACCTTCACGATTGGAGGCTTGACAGTTCATAGGAGCCACCGCACATCATTCTGTCCTGATGTAGCACTGATGTTCTGGCTATGAATTAGGATGCAATTGACAACGAAGCCTGTTACATTGGTTAATAATCCAAAATGACAATAGCACAGCCAGGAAAACCACTAAAAATAACTTCAGTTGACGACGCAGTTATCAAAAGTATTTTTTGGAGGTCTAGTCGTTGTTTAGAATGTCTGACAGATGACACTTGGAATGCCAAGGTTTAGGTGCTACCCAGCAGCAAAAGCATCATTCAAGAAAAAAGATGAAATATTAATGTAATGCAAAAGTAGTTTACAAGTGCAATTACTGCACATGTATTAATTTGAAGTGTTCCATGTACATGTCGAACAGTTATCTTTGTTTCTTGGTGTCAGCATAGTTTATTTCCACGAAGTTCTCCTTTGAAAATGCGTTTCAATTCTCACACGACAAGTTTGTCTCAAGGTCAAAGTTACATGTCGAATTTCGTTTGTTTAAAAGTTCAATGAAGCCATTGAGGCAATGCTATATCGAACGTGTCAATAATTGAGTAATGTTTAGTTGAAGGCGATAAGCCGTGACGAACCAAATTTATTTTTGTTTACTCTTGCTGCCTCTAGACAAAAAGATGGATCCAAACTAACATCGGTTTTCCAGAGTTCTTTTTTTTTTGTTGTAAAAATCTACCAGAGTTGTTCGTCGCTACAACGCACAATTGAATTAAAGAAAAGCAGTCATGCTGTATGTCGTAATACAGCTGTAATTTCGTTTAACACATGCTAATAAAGATAACCTGGAATATGGAATATGGCAGCAGATGTCAGTGACTGCAACTCCAGAATATATCCATATGCATTTTGATATTTAGCCTCTATTCTAAAATGTGCTTCTGTGATTAGATGCCATACAATTATACTGTGCAAAGTCACATTTCCCACGATGTTTGCATTGTGACCTCAAAATTTGGTGCCAATGCGTGATCCTTTACAATGTATAGTGTATGTGACGAACATGAGGGATCTACAGAAAGAGTCCCTTTGGTTTTTACCATAGGATTTCAGACTTCTACTGAATAGATCATTACATGAAGCTCAATATGCCTTTACTGCTAACCACAGATGGTTAGGTTAGGTTAGTGGTAGGGACCAATACAAAAATATGTAATGAAGTTGAATGAGTAAATAGTGTTATTTGAATTAGCAGATACAATTTATTTTATTCTATTGAAGAAAAACATGTACCATTACTACGTAATAGGCACTATATACAATTTTAGTAGTACAGATAACTGAAAAAAATCTAAATAAAAAATCCAATTCCTTGTTGACGTCAACTGAGCCTTGACCCCTTCCCTCTCCCTAGTCAACTATATAGTCACAATTATCACTACTCCCTCAGCTGTTAACGTAGTTTATGGACAGCCCATTATTGGTGGAAATCATAGCATTTTTGACCACAAAATTTAATATAAATGAAGTGCTACTCTCCATATGTCCTCTAAGACCTTCTTCCCACCAACGTTGATGTAGATCAACTGATGTGGATCAAGAAAACTCTTTCGTGTTAATTCGATCACACCCGCAGAACTCAGTTAAACTGGTCACATGACCTATAGTATACAGGGCACAGTATACTAGGTCATGTGACCAGTTTAACTGAGTTCTGCGGTGTGAATTAACACGCAAAAGTTTTTTTGATCCACATCAGTTCTACATCAACGTTGGTGTGAATCAGGTGTAAGTGACGAGCACATCAGAGACTATGATGGATCCACAGGAATTCTCCATCAGGCTTATTACCCTGATTGCAGACCTCTATCACTGCATGTAACTCAATAATCCATTACTACATGTATACCGAGCCTACCGCAGATGGCACTGGTAGCAGTTCTGCAGCCCAATCCATATTCCATAGTTCTAAGGTTGGTTGGTTGGTTGGTTGGTTGGTTGGTTGGTGGGGGGTTAAAAAGAGGGTGTAGTACAATGGCGACCAGGGCTTTGCTCAAACAGCTCTAAAGGGGGGAATCCAAACCGAATAAAATCTCCCGAACCCATGAAATTAGAATTTATCTCTCCCTTAATTCGAGCTGTTATTGAATGTTTTCCACCATTCCTCCTGTCACGGCACCATCAGGGCACGCTGGCGGTGGGGTCCACAAAGGCAAACTCTCATGAATATTCATTTCAGGTTTATGAATGCAAACGGTAATCAGGGTAAAAGCAAATGGCGCACCACTGTCAGGTTTGGCCCATAAAGAACAGCCTTTCATTCTGCTCTGGATATAAATAACCGAGAGCTGTTCAACGGATTCAATCCTGCAACGCTGCAGAAATTATTTTACCTATTATATTGGGAAGAACGGTTTTTCGCCACACTGGCATTATTACACCAGCGTTGCAGACAGTATATATGTAGTAGCAGGAGATTCTTCTTTTAACAATCGATGGTGAAAAGGAGAAATCGTATTATTACAACACTCTCTCTCTCTCCAGTTGCGTTATACCTAAATCAACAGAATAAACTCGATTAAAGGGTGGTTGGTGTTTTACCATTTCGCCGGCATAAAATCGATCTTCCGATACGTCCTCTCTTCCTATTACATTGTACACGTTCCAAATGTTGGCTCCCCGAGAATCAATGACACTCCAGATAGATCAAAGAAGACAAGATTTCCTCTAACAGATAGCTAATGAAGAAAATGAACCCCGCTGCATGCCTCTTGCTTTATGGTGTTACCGGATCCGGATCTGGAGGATTTCAGAAGGGTTAAATTAACGCTGTAGAAAGTCGAAGGAAGTAGAACACCATCATCCATCTAATCGCTTTAAAAGACGCATTTCGTTAATTCCCCCCTCCACCATGCGAAACGCAATTTTATCAATGCCAATGAAGTGTGGAGCAAATTATTTAATGAAACACCCTTGTTGTGGCTACAACGATTCAGTGTATGCAGATGTGAAGCTGTTTGAGGTTTAAAGGCTTTGCCAGAGAGTTGGTCTCTTTGGTTGGCAGTACACTTAATATATCCATTGAGAATTACTTTGGGGGTGCTAACTCAGATGTGGACTACATGTAGACCAATTCTGAAATTGGCATATCTGATCTTATTAGATGCACATGTGCCTGCATGTACAAGCTGTGTTCAGCCAGTGACCATGAACATCTCTCATCTCATGCAATAACTTTTTTCCAGTTTGGTTGAAAGGACAAACATAACCTGTTGTCCACCAAACACTGACAACTTTGTATGGACAAGTGACCATACATAACAACTTTTGTTTTGTTCTGATGCAGGTCAATTCAAGACCTTGACAAAATCTTAGTATATTTTATCTTGTTAGATGCACATATTGAACAGCACAGAATGTTTCATTGAGTGCATGTACCTTCCTGGCCATCACATCCCATGCATGTCGTTTTCTAGTTACATTTCTGTTTCATTGGTTCTTGGCACTGATTAGACTGTGCAGATGATAGGTTAAATCGTGCTCTGAAAGACAATGGCAGTCAGTCTAAAAATCTGAAATAAGATACATGTACCGGTAAAAAAAACCATGGGACTCGTTATGTGTGACTTGTGCTGGAGTCAGTTTCCATCCAAAATGCCACGTCATGCATTTTGGTTCCCTTCTTGGCATCTGCTCTTATGTTTATAATGAGCAAAACTGACAAGACTAACAAAAGGGACCTTGATGGTAGTATTAATTACTGTGCATCAAAACCTGCTGGATCATTCAAGTCACAAAAATTGGAGATGATGAACCTAACTACTGTATTCAACATGGCTTCAAAGATGCTATCTGCGTTTAGTTTCAGAGATGAGACCAAATTCTTGCTTTCATCTTTTAGCATCAGCAGATGATTTACCTGGGCATGTTTGTCCGAGTAAAAGCTCTTAAAATCCACTATGTCTGTTTGCCCACAGTCAATCGATCTATTTTTGGTGCCATCCAGTTCATTGTCTTTCAAGTGATTACCAGCTTTTCATATCTTAAGAAAGCTTAAGTTGAATTGTTCCAAACTGCCAATAAAAAATGTATTGTTTCCTGGTTTTAGTAACCTGGGAAACAATGGAAAATTTTTGTTGAAGCAGTGCAACAAACATTACGTCATAAAGCATTGTCTGAATACTGCAAACTATGTTTATAAACGATCAGAACATGTTCACTGAGCTGTTTGAACAAACATGCTTGAAAGCCTCAGAGGCCCTACGCTAGATCACAGTATTTCTACAATGACATCTACTTTATGGGTCATCATGATGTTAATTTTATGTCATTACTAATGCTCTCGCATGGGATTTGCATAGGTATTTTGCATACAAACTATCACTGTCACATTAGTCATCATAAGGGGCAGGATTTCCATGTTACACCATTACACCACAAACAAACTATGACGATGGTAAAATAACGTGTCTTTCTCTTTAGCAGCATATACAAGTGCAATGTTCTCATTACCATAGAGTAGCAATGTTTATTGGGGCTGGGCCACTAGATTTTCATCAATTATTCATTTTTCAAATGATACTTTTAATTAAGTCAGCTTGCATTGCAAAACAGTTTAAGAATTCATCGGGCATTTAACCGTTTTCCTAATTAAAGTTATAGCGCAGTTAATAAACTGGTGCAATTCGACGGGTGCTATGGGATGACATTTGACTCCACCCTAAACCACACATGATACATAAATCCCCCCTTATAATTTGCAAACGTTCAACTTTTAATTGGCCCTCATTACTATTAATAATTGATAAACAAGGAGTTGTTGGTTTTTCATTGGAAACGAAACTTCGTGATTTATCCCAGCTCGTGAAAACTCATTCATCCCATTCTACATGTAGTTTGAAACGTGTCTTCCTTTTTCAGCACGTATCAAATGGACAATTAAACGCGATAATAACCAAACAGGTTTCCTCTCATTAAAATTCACAGATGCAGCTATACAATTTAAAAAGTGAGTAGTCGATGCCTTCATGAATAATGCATGCCCACATCCGTGAAAATTAATTTTGGATTATGATTTAGTAACATTCCCATCACATCCACTTCAAGAAAATTAACTGTTGAGGTTAGTTAAACTCACACACTTTACTTTTTAACATTAAACCATCAAACCTGTCTGAGTAAATTGTCCGTGACAACAACAAAAAATTACCATACCATTTTTATTTGAAATTTCATAATCATAAATTTATCATAAATGGGACGTCCATATTGCTTACTGTAAATACCCGGTCTCGAATAAACCCCGGGTCGTTTACGAGCGAAATTGCTAATGAACCCTGTGCTCGAATAAACCCTCTGATGTTAGGAAAATTTCATAATACATGTAGCATGATGAATGGTAATTTTTTATTATTTTCAATTTATTGGTCCCAACTTTGAGGGGATACAAATAATAAACCCCGGAGCAATGTTTCTTAATACATTATGGTCGTTTAACAGAAGCGCCTTAGCAAATATGGAGGTTTAACCACTTTATTACTATAGAAGCGCCTTAGAAAATGAGGTTCAATCACTGTTAATGGATGCCCCATTCGCAAATCTAGCATTCTGTTACCACATTTCATTTTTTATTCATAGCACATCATCGATATATTTTCGCTAAGAAGATTGCACCATTGATTTAGTTGATTTAAAATCGGCCATTAAGCAATTCGAAATTTGATATAAATTATAACGTTGATACGATAGCGGCAAAATTACCTGGGAGATGCTTAAATAAACGCTTACTATGTAATGTCACATTTTTTTGGTTACATGATGACCATAAAAATCTCTAAATTTAACTTATAAACTACATTTATGTTTTACATGAAAGAAAAATGAACAAACGAATCAACAAATAGGTCAATTACCAGACAAATTAACGACTGCTATTATGTTTATAGAAAAATATTATTATTGTCAATTAAACTCATAAAAATTGTTGTTTTAAAGCTTTAATACAATTGGTTTGAAGGATATTGGACAAGAAATGGTTTGAAATGATAATGGTTTTTTCTTCGGCATTTTTTTTCTAAAACATATTTTGGACCACCTATATATATATATAACAAGGACAGATATAGTTGACTTTTATCAGGTTCACAGGTGTTCTAGCCTACCTTAACCTTGCTTCCGGTTCCACAAAAATGTAGTAGAAGTAGTAGTTAATGAGTGATATGAATTAAACATGAGGAACAAGCTTTATCACCCTCGCAAAAGTTCTAAAAAAACGATAAAAGTGAAGGGCTCTTACTCAAATTCTCGTCTTTTCTTCCATTATCAGTCTTGTAACCTATTTTCACTACTTCAGTAAACTGCTCAACTTTTAAACAAGCATTTAAAGTCTGTTTGTCATCAACAACTATAAGACATTGCAATATTTTAAGAAATTACATTTATCTAGCAAGTTTTAACATAAAACTTCATATTTCTGTTAATCTGGTGTTGCATAATGTGCACATTGTTCAATCGACATATACATTAAAGAAGCAATAAACCTATATTTTACGATAAATAAACTAGAATTTACATCTAATTCTTTGACACCAACACTTAAATAATGTGTTGCTTTTGAGAAAAAATATTTTAAAACATACATAAACTGTACTTTCCAAGTCATAAATCGCTGATTGCACACTTTAAGCATCTTTTTTTTTAGCTTAATGCACTTTAATTCGTTAAAGCAACGAAACACTAAATCCGTTAAAGCGTAGGCCTACTTATCTCAATAAATGGCTTTTCCAATCTCAAGGGAACTGTGGATACCTAAAATAAATGCTTACAAAAATAGTTCAGTGGTTTAGGTTACCAAATGTCATAATTGTATAGGAGAAACAAAAGAAAAAAACGTGTATAAACCAAGGTTTTTAATTTTCCAAAATCGAGACAGGATAGAATTGATATTGAATTTCCATTGCATTTCAGAGCAATGTCTACTGTAAACAGTCTTTCTTTTATAATTTATAATCCTGTGAAAACGAGCCTTTCACTACTGGACTTGTCAAACTTTTTTTGTACATGTATCTTAGCAAGAAATCTGAAGAAATCCATCAGTATTGTTTGAGAAGCAAGTTTGCTTCGGATGAAATGGTCGTGCAAAAAGATAAAAAGTCGACATAAAAACAAAATTAATGTTAAATAAAACTATGGAAACCCATTCTCTTCAAACAACTCGACGACAGTCTACAACTTTTCGTTTCGAAATGGACGAAATAAATTTATCTAACGAAATTTCCTTCATATCAGACTCAAAATTAGATTTCGGAATAAATGGCTTTTGCATAAATATACATTTCAACGGTTCCTAGAAACGACGTCCCTAAGTTTCAACGACGTTCTCAGTGACCTAGTTGACGCTAAGAATTATATTTCTATAAAAAAATATGCCTACAAAAATCAGTTTTCAATGCAGCACTAGGAGTAAATGTCTACATGTACTCTAGTATAGTTCGAGTAGTTTATGAAAATAGCTTTTCGTCTGTACAAATCGTATTTGGGGATTATCATAAACTACGATTACTGGTCTCGAGTTGTAAGATTTTATTATTTTCTAAGGAATAAATGTCAGATCGTTATTAGAAACCAGGCTTTTAATAGAAATTGGCTGCCATGTTTACATGTTTATGCATGGAGATTACTTTTCAATCAGTATCGTTATCATATAACGAGTACACTGTAGTGTACAATTTACGAAGAATTTTTGTGTAGCAAATGGTAGAAACATGTAGTTTACCAAATTATGCTTAGTAGTGACCTGCTCTTAGTGAACGCTTTACTGATCTCCATAATCAAGATGGCAAAGTTCAAATCGTAGTACGTGAAATGAGCTTTTAAATCGTGTTATGACTTAAATTCAGAAAATACAAGTCATTAACTGGTCAAACTTTTTTAAAAAAGTTTGAAAAGTAAGCCAAAACACAAAGCACTTCATTAAAAATATTAAGAAAAAAAAAATTTCGTGCACGAGGGCCGTCCATTCATGGACAAATGAGGGTCAATGTTTATGGTAACGGCGCTTTCAATTAGGACTTTGAATGAGCATGGTTCCCACATAAATAACATTTCCAACCTCCCTGACTTTTCCATCTAGTGTTTTTCTTGCACGATGGTCACCCATTCATGGACACCTGAGGTTCAATATTTACGACAACGGCGCTTTCATGTAGGGTTTTGATTAAGTTACGGACGACCCCTACCTTGCATAATCAACCTAACTGTCCATATTACAAAACCTAATAATGCCATCAATGCATGGTTCATGATTGCACTTACCTGGAAGTCAAAGGATAACATCTGTGCAATGATAACGTGAACATTTTGTATTTTAACACTTCAAACACCATGCTGGTATACCCCCATGACATTACAAAAGAATTTGTATAGCTACATGCCGATATTTATCTCTGTTTTTGATGTGCCATTCAAGGTCTATAATCCTTACAAAACGATCTATTTTACAGAAACTAAATAAAGGTGCGCTGGTATTTCACATACATGTACATGTAGATAATCACTCTTAATCTAAGCTATAACATCGACATTGAAAAATAACGCAATGATTTATTACTGCACCATGGCCACACCCAAGAAGCACGAACTATTTATACCAAACAGATTCATTGACCTACCGTAGACTAATGAAATAACAAACAAATCATTCCTGCGGTGGAATGTACCTTATGCTATTTTACAACAAGGTTTGCACCAAATTCCAAATGAAGTTTCCTGCTATTATTTCTGGCTTTCATGGACAGGTTTTTTTTTATTTCATTGCATTCTGGTCAGGTTTCATTTGCTATTTGTGATGGCACTTTGTCGAGCATGGAACTTGATATGTCGCCTACGCTCGGGCCATGAATATGTCAATATTCTACAAGACTATTTCAAATGGTATAAATAAGCCACACAAGAATACGAGCATGCTTGTTGTCGATAAATTTCTACTATATGTAACACGAACCAGGTCTCGATTAAACTTGTTTTGATGCAGATTAAATGAGTTTGCATCAACTAGCACATCGGTATTAGATGAGTTCTTTGAACGTACAATTAAAAGATACCGACAATAATTTCATAAACACCATTGCATTGAACAGTCTCAGCATATTTAATCCAATTTTTGAATATGTCGAATACCACGACAGACACGAAAGACATTATCATAATATTTGCTGTGAATTCAAAAATATGATAATGTGTAACAACTTCTCGCCTTGTTGCTCATAGCTGTGCTTAAAGAAGCTTTTTTAGAACTCAATTTATAATGTTCTGCAAATAACTAACTTAAATTCATCTTGGCATCACAAACTACATGTGTGTGTACTATTCAAGTTTTTTTCCATGTCATATCTGAATTAAAAACCACAACTAATTAAAACAAGTTTCTTTTATTATGATGTTAGACAATAATCGTGCCATTAAAGCTATACGGGTAGATTTGGTTAAAAAACAGTATGATAACATCGATTTTTATTTATGTAAATTATGTTAAAATGAGTTAAAAGGGGAATTCCCAATTACTACAAATGCATCTGAAACTGATTATGCCATGTGATAACTAATATTGGAGAATTTCCCTGACTTTTACAAGTCAGTGGTGTTGCATCCTACATGTACAGGCCTATAGGAGCAAAAACAGTTATTAAACTAGGCTGATCATTTAACTCAGTGTACCTTATAAATTGCTAACGAAACCGTATCAGAAAGCGAAAAACCAATTTCACCAAAAGCCCGCCAATTTTTACTAATTTACCAGATGCGCTTGGCGGCCATCTTGGAAGTCATAGCGTGCTAGCTACAGCTACTGTTGCTGAAATTTCGTGTGCATTAATACAAAAATTGTACTTTTTTTTCGCATTAGCAATTAATATTCATGCCCTGAGAGAAAAAAAATCTCCCATCTAAAAAATGCGGCATAGAAGAAGAACAATTTGTTCCCAGTCGTTTAATGACTGGTTTTATAGTTTAGCCAACCGGTTCCGGTGCGACTTCACTTCCCCTTTTTATTTTCGCAACAATGAGATGCACATCTATTTTTTTTTATTAAATGATAACTCGCGTATCGTAAGAGTACCCATAAAATAATAGGCTCACGCAAAAATATAGGCCATGGCTGCACGAACTTGTTTGGTGGGTAAATAATTTCCCAGCGTGGCGTGAGTATCGTTTTTGCCCTTTTGAACCACTAGCACACATAAATGATAATCTATTCAAATTTCGTTGGAGAGTGGGTCGATATGATATTTAGGCCACACGATGTTATTTTTATGCTCTTTATATAAATTATTCAATTTTTTTCATAAGTGCATCGCTAAAAACATCGACTTAATCAGCAAGCATCCACCATGGTGTCAACCCCAAGATGGCGGGTGATGGTCGCTCATGAAATGAGTGGACAGTCCGAAGCACAAATGTAACTTCCGGAAGTAGAAATTTGTCACTGATTATTCTATGGGAAGGACATTTTGCAGAAAACAAGTTTTGATTCACGATGTGTCGATTATAGTTCAAGTTAATCGTGGACTATATCAGTATTTTATTCACATGCCAAAGTGTAATAGCTATTTTCATGTACATGAAACCTATCCTTGAAAAAGACGCATGGTAGACTTCCATGACCCTCGAGTTTTGCCCAAGGTTGAAACATGCATGCAGTGCTCAGGAGATTTTTATTAACAAATATAAAAGCATACAGAGCGCACCAAAAATGTAGTTCCTGGTTTCAACAAAAATAAAATTTTCAACTTTAGGAACTTTTCCAGTTTGCAACATAGTTTTCACTGACCATTCTGACGGCTAAAAACACAAAACCTCTTGTTTCTTTGTTCAAAGAAGCTGTTTTAGAACGCAATTTATAATATTTTACAATCGACCACCCTGACTTCATTTTGATATTACAAAATTTTACACAAAAACCCTTTTCCCTGACTATACCAGGTTTCCCTGACAATTCCATTTTTGGTATCATGGTCCTACCCTTCTAGCTGCTTAGGGTACTCCAAATAAAATAAATACATGTAATTCGCTATATCATTTGCAGTATAATGGAGGCATTTTCAGGTCAATGTTTCTATATAATTGTGTCATTTTCCCCTATAAATATCTTGTTTATATAATATCAGCTCTGTTAAAAAACTGACATTACAAGAATATGAATTATGACCGCCTTATCTACAGTGCTATAATATGACATCTACAAAGCGTGAACTTCCATCATCATGGCGCCATTTTAAAAATGCCTCAATAAACCAAGAAGTATTTGGGATATTATGATCCACCCTTGTTTGAGTTTTAAAAATTATCGGAATGGAGCACGGCATTGTTTTAGCGATTGATATTTAGCTTTTGAAGCAATCAGAATCTGTAACCCCATGACGAATTTTGAAATTCGGTTACGACAGACATGCTTAATCGCCTTTTTCAATACTTCAACAGTAGATCGTGCAAAGCTTATTTATTTAGACAAAATGTGGGTCGACTGTAAAACTTTCACTACATTTTGCCCTACTGTGAAGCGTGTAGGACAACAAAAAAAATTTAGCCGATAGTGATGCAAATGAATTTAGAAAGTGAATTTTACGAACGACCTTGCAAAAACCAGCGTGACGTCACAGTAACCTCCAAACGGGTTTGGACAAAAAAAATCCCAGAAATGATTGCATTATTAAATCAAGGGATCCTACCTTGAAGCAAGGGTTCCGGAGGTGCGATTGGGTGCTCAACCGTGCTGGCGCATTTTCGACAACATATTTTTTTTATAAAAATTTAAAACAGAAAGTGGCACATTGAAACTGTTCATCAACTTCAATACCAGATCACGAAAATGTTCTGGTCCTAAACTGCTCCATTTAAAAGCATGTTAAATCCAAGGTATCTCTGAGAGCGGCACATTGTTATTGCACGCCTAATATTGGTTTTCTGAATTTTGAGTTGTTTTAGGGCTAGCCATTTCATGGAGTTATCAGTAAGAAAATATTTGTGTTGTGATGAAACATACTTTATCAGAGTGGTACTTAAAACTGATGTCATTGTGACATTTAATCAAGTCGAGAGATAAGCTTGGGTGAATTTCAAACCGACGGATTTTTGTGAAAATAGAAAAAAGGTTTAACATGTTCTAGATGAAACCTTTCATATTTTAGCATAGTAGATTATCGAGGTTATGAAAATTCCAATGCTGTCAGACAGAGAAGCTCTATTGTCCATAGTGTTTACATATGATGTTGTCACTAGTGCTTATCACCACACGAAAACGTGTCCTATGATACGAATTGTGCTGGTTACCAGCATTTGTGTCAAAAACTGTCATGCCAGATTTAAAAAGCTGAAGCAGATATTCTGTGAAACTTCTATTTCTGCTGCCAAATGGTTGGGAGCACATTGGTAGTAAAACTTGGCAGTCTGGCTGCAGCACTCCTCAGACAAAAGCTCCATTGGCCATGTTTACTTTTAAGACTGTCACCAGTGCTTAGCACCACATGTCCTATGACATGGATTGGATCAGCACTTGCGTCAAAGACTGTCATGCCAGATTCAATGACTTTGCTGAAGCAGATTGAGGGATATTCTCTCTTAACTCCTTTTACTGCTATCAAATGGTTGGGATTGATAACTTTGCACTGCCTAAATGGAGTCAAATAGCAAATTAAAAAAGTCAATGATTTACTAGAGGTTAGAAAGTTCATTAATTTTAATGAAAATCCTCGGTCACAGACAACCTGTTTTCCGAGCATCGGTCCAATTATATTTTCATTGCAACCCTAAATTTCGTAATTAAAGTAAACTCTGCAAAATCCATCAGATATGGAACTTGCATGCTGATCCTGGGACACAGATACCCTGATTTCTGAACATTGGCTTCTCACAAAATCCTAAATTCAGTAACAGCTAACCTTTTCCACCTCCCAGTACCAGAAAGCCACGAAAAGACAGCAAACACAACTACAATTAAATGGAGCTTCTTCATTATTAATCGACCAATAACAACATCCTCTCAAGCGTTTTCTGTTGCATCATCATTCAGCATTTTAGGTTCATAATTCATAAGCAAAGATTAAGCGTAGGCAGACGACGGCACCGTGACGGCGACAAAAAACGTGGGCTTATCAGCATTATGTTTTTAGGAAACGGTTTGTTGAATCTATGATTGTTTATGGTAATATTGGATGGCCGAAATTCGGAAGAAGTACAGATAAAAAAAAAATACGCCGTATTTTTCGCAAGCAATTTTATTTTTATCAAGGACTCAATCGCACATTAAATTGAGGTCATGAAGCGCGATAGAAAATTGAAAAATGTCACAAAATGATGGATTTGCTGACGATAAAAATGATTTGCAACATCCCAAGTCGAGGTGACAGTTATCCATTGAAAGGAAAGAAAAATACCAACGTTGTCCACCTAATTTAACATTTTTGTTTCTTATCCTGGATCAAAGCTCAAAGCCTCCTTTTCCAAATATACACAAGGTGTCCAATGTCAGAAATTCGAGAATCAATTTCAGAGTCTGAAACGTCGCAATATCTCTGATAAGGCGATTAAAGTCTGCATAAATGTTTCGTATCTACCGCTGATGTATACTAACGATAACCCAATTTCATGTTAACAAAGACAACTTATGTACATGTAGACCTACATGTAACTATCACTATCCCACAGGTTCGATTTCAATCCTTATTTTCATGCCAGTCAACATTCTATTATAATTTAAACTCTACAACATAATTACAGGTGTATGATAGTAGAGATACTTTCAAGTTCTTTAAAGATAAATTGTCCAGAGCCTTCAAAATCTGATTTTTAGTTAGACAACATCTTTACAAGCCTTATCGCATCACGTTATGATTTACACGATAGCAGGATGTATTATAAAAAGTTAAGAAAAATAAGGAGGCTGATCTTAAGTGGTCTTAATAAGCTGATATCGATAACATGTACTACCCACAATGGCATGCCATTTAGCATTGGTCTTCGTTCCAATTCACCATTTTCAATCCAAAATGTATATGGATACCTCGGAATTTTCCAAACCACTCTCTCGTTACGTGTACTGAATTACCACTAATTAGTAACATCTCAACTAGGTCATGAGAGCCACGTTCGTGTTGGTAAACTAATACGTAGACATGACAGTGTAAAGACGTTGATTTTTCCGCGGGTAAAATAATACAACGTGTGTGGAGTATTTAAGATTGCTCTAAAAAAATCGCAACTTTTTCGTGGGTCTATCATTAAGTAATGGTTGCATTTTCGTGTGAAACGTATTAACATGAGCGTGTAAAAAAAAAAAAAAAAAAACAGCCTCTGAAACCCATAAAATGGTATACGTGAGGCCTGAGGGGGAGGGGTCAGTGAGGTCTTTTCAAACTTAGTTTCTTACATAAAGGGGTTAGAAAAAATGCACGCTATTTCTTGACCTCTCCAGCAAAAGGTTGAAATTCAGTTCGTACGTTGTTAATTAATTCCTCGGATAGCCAGTTATAGGTTAGGAGTATCTGAAACCCAATTTCAACAAGAACCTAAAATGGGAACATTACGTGTTGACTTTTTTCATTAAGCTGTTTCAGAGTTGTGTGTAAAACTAAAAAAACCCGGTCAGGAAACTCGCTATTGCGACTTCAAAAGCGTATGCAAAGAGGATGTCAGCCATAGCCGAAATGACATGGTGGGCATGCGCACATTCGCTTCCGTCTAAATCAATCGTTTCCTCTTATACGGTTATGCCTATGTGGAGATACCTAATATTACATGCTTATTATTGATTTGGCGTCTTTGCATGCTATGATAATCGATTTCAGTTATCATAGTACACTTGTGTTGAGCATTGTGACGTCATTCGTCACATTGTGGACACCATACATGTACGTCATTAAAATAATAGGTCTACTAATGTTGTGCATTATCATAATGCTCCGAATTATATTTACAAATAAACAAAAATAGCGACGTTAGAACGATTGGCATTCCCGGCCCATGGCATCACATTTGCATGCCCTTATCGTATTGACTTTACCCCTCATCGATTTGGAAATACCAACTTTAATGCTTAGATGTGAATCAGGCATAAGGCATGCATCATTCTATTCATAGTAGTTTTAAATGCCACACGAAATTCCAACAAAATTCATGCAATGTAATATCGTGTATTCTGATTTGAGGTTGACAATAGAAATAATAACACCAATCTGACTTACTTATGACACACCCAGTACACACGAGTCTCCATCCACCAATTTTTGGCTTTTGCTTGAAAGTGCATGAGTACCGTGATAAAGTTCGGTGCTTGGTATATGAAAACATGCAGGGTGTTCGCGAGATACTGCACATTTGCTTTGAAATCAACTCAAATTAGACAATAAACGTGCTTTTATCTAGCAGACACCCTGTATGTACAAGTGCAGCATAACGACAACACAAAAAAAAAACAATCTTTAAACAAAATTAATACACTAAATAAAGAACTATTTTATTTCAATTTTAAATTGAAAAAATTCTTAACTACAGAAAAGGATCAATGTTATTGTTACTTAGAATAATAACAGAAAATGGCAGTCCATAAATCAAGAGAATACCAGCTGGTAGGCTATTAATCAACGTAATATACAACGTTCTAATATATGCGAGGCTAAGACCTAATGAAGATCAATGTTATTTTAAGAGCAAAGCTTGATGAAGGCTTTTTCAACCCTTAAAAAGCCATTAACAAGCTAAATTTGATTAAAAGATCTCACTGTAATGTAAGATTCGCCATTGGAAACGATCCATAAGAACTTCCCATTAATTAACTTTTAAAGCAAAGAAGGAAGCGAATAAAAAAATCTGCTAATACATCCTCAATAACATAGATCTTGGATATGGTTAATTGCCACCATATGCCCAATAATTTATGGATCACCAACCATCACAATGCACATCTCGTTTTTTTTAGAGGGCTGAGACTAAGGTTCATGTATTACGTCAGCACTTAACGTTCTATTTTAAATTTAACTTCTCCGCTTGGTGACGCTTGGTGAACCAGAGAAACAGCTGATGGCTTTGAATTCTCTGGAATTATGCTCTGAGAGCAACAGCCAGAAACTTGGCTGGCCCACGTGTTATTCATCTCCATAATGAGAAAATATGTCCTTCCATTCGTGGCAATGTTGCATCCTAAAAAACAAACTAATTGCCACATGGAAGCTATATTCCAACAAAATTTAATAACATTTTAAGAAAAAAGTATAAAGATGTATACGTAAATGACCAACTTGTATATAGGCTAAATTGATTTATGCTCAATTTCGTAAAGTAATGATATTTTCGTGTCACTCTGTACTCATGATGAAATTTCGTCAATTGCAGCATCTCCCTCCTCGGGATTAACTTTTCATCTTTGTTAAGCAACATTTTTCATACAAAAAATATTAATCGATCGTTAGATTTTGTGCTGCAAATTCAGAAATTTCTCACTTACAGTGCTTATCAAAAATCGTACATTATAATTGATGAAACGTCTAAAATGCTATCTAACATTGTTTTGGGGTGATACGGTTAAGCTAAAGTGGAAAATTGTCAATCAGCCACTATCATAGAATCGAGTGCACGTAACATATGAACCTCTTAATTGCAAATTGCCATAGAGCTAGTATTATAAAGGCTTTTTTAAAGTAGTAATAAAAATAAAAAATGAAATATCAAGCATCCCATGGCGCTGCTGCGAGAAAGGCATGTGGGGACCCACACGCTGCAAAAAACAGGGGTTTTGCAAAAGAAATGAAATAGGGGGTGGAAAAAGGGGATGTTTTAAGATTGCTTTAAAACTCGTTGTGACGTCAGAACGCGTTACTGGTCTTCATGACGTCATCTGGGCAATATTTAAAGTAGAAATCCGAAAAAAAATCCTTTCCTGGCTCGCAGCGTAATAAAAATACAGCATCCTTTTGTATCCATCGAACTAAATGAAGCACACATTCTTGACCGTCGTCCATTTGCTCAGCATTTTAAGAGTAGAGCAACGAATTGATTTTTTTTTTTCACGATGAATTGAACGATGGCCATTGATGAACGAAACCCAAAGTCGAAACAAACCTTGAAACCATCAACGCGCACAATGGACACGAGAATTCACTTGATAACTCGTGAATCGTACGTACAAGAGATCAATTTGATTTTTAGCACAAAAAAAATTAAGTATTTAAAAATGTTAAACATTTTGTAATGCACATGGCTCCAAGATATAGGGGATGATGGATATATGAAAAAAAGGTGCATAAGGGGAGAAGTTGGATACGTAATAAGGATCGAAGCCAGGAGAGGTATATTGCCAGTTAGAAACAACAAGGATCGATAAGTGTGGTCGAAAAAACAACACAAAAGTTTTGGATTTTTTGGGTAAAAAAAAGTGAGGGGAGTGGAGGGGGTAGGGGAAAAAAGGGGGTGGTGGGGGTAGAGGGGGTAATGGGAAAAAGATGGCGGAACAATCGGCTAGCCGGCTGAGCCGACGTGAAGGGCCCCCACGCCAACAAGCGGCAGCACAAAGGTTTCAAAAAGCATGCAATTTTGCCGGGTTTCAAATCGAAAATAAGTAACGTTTTGCAGTGCGGTTTTTTGGATGTGACGAGGTTGGTTAATGGATGAACGTGTTTCGATACGATGAGGAAAATGACACTCTGAGGTGAGGGGGAAATGGTAAAAAGCCCGCCAAACAAAAAAAAAGCAAGATAGAAGCCCCATAAAACCTCTTTACCATCATGGCCCCCACACAATTTTCCAGAACGAAAAATGACACGGAATAAACACACATGAAACAAAAAAGATGAATTTTGAAGCAGAGGAACCCACTTTCATCCCTCCCTATTAACAATCACACGTACAAGAGAGATAGAGAACATAGGCTTGAGAGGTGGGGGAAAAAGAGATTATTAGGCTTACGAGAAAACGAAATGAGGGAGTAAAAATCAAGCGTAAAAACACAACCAAAGTGCTAGGAAAATGTTGCAGGACATACCTTGGTTTGATGAAGGAAGGGCTGGATTGGGTATATGGCGGGAACCGGGATGGTCTCGGGAAGCAGTTTCAGGGCAAGATGCGGGAATATAACAGGGAAGATTTTGATTTCAACGTGCACACCAAAATGCTTTCATCGAAATTAACATTGCCGAGAGGCGGAGGGATACCGCAGAGTGCTATGCCGGCACGATGAGAGTGAAGGTCATAAGATTTGTCATGTTAACGATATCAAAATCCTTGTTTTCGGCAGTTTCGACTCGTTTATGTACTACTGAGTTTATTCGGAGTTTTATAGACTAAAGAAAGGGCGAAAAACTGGATTTTAGCATGGGAGCTATTTTTGTATGAATTGTTCCGCGATTGTGTACAGTTAGCTTACGTGCAGTTATGGTGAGTGATGCGATGGGGTGATCTGGCTTGCAGCGTCATCTGTGGTTATTAGTAGAGCGTTTAGGGAGAAAGTATGCCGCCGCTAGAGGCGCTGCATACCGGGTTATAATATTTTTAATACACCGTCCGACTTTAAGGGTAATTGAAGTTTGCCTTGTTGTTACTTGGAGGCGCTGCTGCTGAGTTTTTTTTTAAAAAATCCAATAGTCGATAGTACGTGTATAATGGCGTTGGAAAGTGGTAAAAGTTGCGACAGGAACATGAGGAAAAATGAATTATTATTAGAAGAGCGTTTTTACTACGCTTGTAAAATTCAAGATATCGTCAAGACTGAATTTAGTCATTTAAAAGGTAAATTAACGCGATGTTCTTCTTGAGATTTGCGAAATCGTTGCGTTTTTTGTCCTCCAATTTCAAGTTGTTTTTTTAAGAAATACGGTTTTTGCATCATCAAGAACTTAAGATTACGAAATAATTTATTTGCGTGACTGAATTTCCCTTTTTTGTTTTTTAATTAAAGCTTTCCTTGTTCTGAAGTAAAATTGAAAACAATGCGAAACGAATGATAACTTTCTTTTAATTTCCAGACTTTCCTTCACTTTTTGGAAATCGCCATTTTGTTTATTAAAAAACAGGCTACTAATTAACAATTTTAAGTGTTTATACGCCGCATTGAGCATTGATAAACATTTATTTTAAAAAACAGATACTTGGAGGTCATTCTCCAAAATAGAAGGTCGCTATTTAATGATCACTTTTCTTTCGTAGTGATGAAGGAAAGATTCCTATAGACTAAATGGATTGTTTGCAATGCATTATAGAGGTCTACATGTAGGTCTAAATGCGTAAAACAGCATTTCTAAGTTGGCAAAACAGAACACATGTCAGAATTAAATACTACTATTATACCATTTGTGAATTTTTAATTTTTACCGCTTTATTAAAGAAAAATTGTTTTTCGCATGCCAATTTTCAAATGCTTTATTTTTGATACCGCATTAAAAATGGTAAAAATGCTATATTAATTCCCAATTTCTAAAATGCATGTATCAGGTATAAAAGCATATTTATATTTCCCGCTACAATATGCGCTTACATCCGGGTAGTTTGCGCAAGGAATGCCCCGGAAACAATTTTTTTTTTCGAATAAAGCTCTAAAAAGGTTTACTAATTCATGTTGTATCTTTCTTTCTATCAAAAATATAATATAGGAATATTTCTACAATTTGTATATATTAATTTTTACTTAAAATTGATTTATGAAAACCTCTAAAACAGCTGGCCTACTTAACAATGCATAGCCCAATTTTGTAATAACGATAGAACTAAATCACTTTCGCTTTACTTAATTGGTTTCATTGTTTTTATGATTTTTCAATGACTAAAAATTGCTTTTAAATTAGATTAATATTTCTTTTTGTGTTTATATGGATTTTTTTAGTTTTCGAGCCATTCTAGCGAAACAAATGACAATTACATGAGTTTAATGCAAAATTGAAAGTAAAAAAGTAGGTTGAAGCAAATCTAGCTATATTAGTAATTTTATATAAAATGGAAAATTACTATTATTAACGTTTAGGGAAATAGAAAAAAAAAGTCGCTTATCTATCCTTTATAAAATGATTATTTATAAATATTAGTAGATGTTGATATCATGATTTTTCAGGCGTGGATGAAACATTGATATAAACATCAATTGGTTTGATATAAACACTGGCTTGAATTAATGCTTTATACAATAGTATTTCCTGTAAAATGCACTCCCAATTTGCGGGTTTACCTATAAATTACTAATCTATTACAAAAATAAAGATGGACTGGAGAATGCTATATTATAACATGTTGATGGATGGATAGCATGCAATGTTTAGAACATAAAACATTGGTTTTTGAACTCATCTGAGCAAACTGGTTTGCAATAAATATTGTCGACGTGAGTATATAGCCTTGGTTGCCTCGGTCGTCGTTAATGATTCAATAGGCAAACAACCTGGGTAACTTCCCTCATCAAGTCATTTTGTCAAACAATGACGTATATATTTTCAACACCTTTGCTGGAAAAGTGTGTCAAAAAAGATGCCGAAAATCTCGCCAGATTGCCTCGCATTTCACCCTTTTTGAATGATGTTGACTAAATTTTATATTTTTTTCTTACCCCTAATTTCCTTATCAGATAAATTTCCCGAATATTGACCATGATATTATTAAAACATTTTGGTTATGAAAGGGTTTTTGCACAAATTGACTTGTCAATTGAATCTCTTATAAACGAATAGGTACAGGAAGCGACCCGTTGAAGGAAACGTTCCTTATCGCTAAGGTCAAAGGCCACGTGGAAACTAAGGCAATTTCTAAGAGGATAGAACCATATTGCAGCTATAGGGTGCTTGAACCCCCTTCAAGATTTCGTTTTAAGCGTCATTTAGATTATTTTTATCTATAGTGTTTTATCATAAGTTGCATGCCTTTAAAAGATTCTGTACAGGGTGTCACGTTTAAATTGCAAATCGGTCCATTTTTACCATATTAACTAAGGGAAAAATCTCAAATGTCTCTTTATTAGTAATCAGCTACAGTCATTAATTGATAGGCCTATTCTTAATGTGCAATCAAATCTGTTTTGTTTTATTACAATTAATTAATTGCATTAACTGTTAATTAAATGATTAATTTGTAGTCATTTCATCTAAATTTATTCATGCAGTGCTATGTGTTTCATCGATTTTCAATGCATGCTAGTTTTTCAACTTAGATTATTTTTCGGTTTTTTTTTTTGTTCACGGATCCGACGAAAGCCTATTGATAAATAATCTTTTCATCTTCCGATATGTTGTTTGAAATTTTTCAAAGCCAACATTTGCACGTCTTCCCCCTATATTTATGTTGCTTTTGCTAGATTGAATAAGCTGGTGTATATGCACATAAGCCTAGGTTCATTACTGCGAAATTTCGAAGTGGGATTAAAATAGATTTTGCGATGCAACCCATTTACCACTACCAATTCTATTTGCCATAGTAACGTAGTAATCGATAATACAATATCAGTATATATATGTTTTTTTAAAAATTATGCTCAACACATGGTCTGCATGAGATGGTTTTTAGTTGTTTTTTATAGTTACAAAGTTGAATTTGACGACATTGTTAAATTATTTGCCATTTTGATCGCTTCCTATATATGCTATATCATCCTGAAATAAAAATATATAATGTTAAATAATACAGTATAAAAAAACGTAGTTTTTCGCGTAAAACCTTTTAATGTATAGCGAGCTAGTACTGGCCAGAAATTCACTTTTGACCCACCCCGCATGACCACTATAGAATCTTCCGTAAAGGGGTGTAATTGGACCTCGCAAGACGAGCGCTCCGTAGCACAGCAAGTTCCAGGCTGCAATTTGAAATGCATTCTTTTCACG